>JXCR01135793.1:5143-93570 GCA_002079205.1 Phalaenopsis hybrid cultivar | reverse complement strand
CTACCGTATTTCAGATAGTGCATGGGTTAGTCCAATTCATTGCGT
This sequence comes from Phalaenopsis hybrid cultivar, assembly GCA_002079205.1. NCBI lineage: Eukaryota > Viridiplantae > Streptophyta > Magnoliopsida > Asparagales > Orchidaceae > Phalaenopsis > Phalaenopsis hybrid cultivar. The sequence continues at coordinate 93,525 of JXCR01135793.1, read as the reverse complement.
TCCTAAGAAAGGAGGAGCAACTGTAACTGTAAATGAACATAGTGAGTTAATACCTACTAAACAAGTTACAGGTGGCGAATATACATTAATTATAGAATAATCTTGCCACTAGGAAAGATCATTTTCCATTACCCTTTCTAGATCAAATGCTGGATAGACTGACTGGGCATAAATACTTTGATTTTGTGGATGGATATACTAGTTATCACCAAATTCAAATATCTCCTGAGGATTAAGAGAAAACGACATTTACTAGTCCTATGTTATACATATGGTACTTTTGCTTTTAGATGACTGCCCTTTGGTTTATGTAATGCCCCTATTACATTTCAAAGATGTATGATGGCCATTTTTTGTGCTTTAATTTTTAAAGGGATTGAAGTATTCATGGATGACTTTTAATTGTTTGGAAGTTCATTTGACTCATGTTTAGAACATTTATCCAAAGTTCTTAAGCACTGTGAAGAAACAAATTTAGTCCTTAACTGGGAAAAATACCAATTAATGGTAGGAGGAAGAATTGTATTAGGACATCAAACATCAAAAAATTGTACGGAACTAGATCCTGCTAAAATTCAAGTGATCGCTAATTTACCTTATCCAACAAATGTAAGGAAAATTATTAGTTTTTTAGGACATATTGGATTCTACAAGCAATATATTAAAGTCTTTTCAAAGATTGTTAAGCCTTTATGCAATTTACTGGAGAAAGATGAAAATTTTAATTTTAATGAGGAATGCCTAAAAGTTTTTAAGTTATTCAAAGAAAAACTAATCAGTGCACCAATTATAGTTTTACCAAATTGGGAAAAACCTTTTGAATTAATGTGTGATGCCAGTGATTATGCTATTGGAATTGTTTTAGGACAAAGATATGATAAAATTTCCAAAGTTATTTACTATGCTAGTAAAACTCTTAATGAAACTCAAATTAATTATACAACAACTGAAAAAGAGTTATTAGCAAGTGTATATGCTTTTGATAAATTTAGATCATATTTAATTAGAACTCATTGTGTACTGCATACAGATCATTCTGTTATTATGTTTTTAAGGAAAAAAAAGGATGTTAAACCTAAACTTATAAGATGAATTCTACTTTTGCAAGAATTTGATTTTATAAAAGTAGATCGAAGGGGATGGAAAATCAAATTGCTGATCATTTTTCCATGCTAGAATTAGAAAAAACACTTTATTTTGAAAATGAAATTATTGAACCTTTTCCAGATGAAAAACTTGTTCACTATTAATGAGTGGCATGTTTCGTGGTATGCCGACATTGTGAACTTTATTGTTAATGATATTATACTCTATGTAATGACATACCAACACAAGAGGAAATTTATTTCTGAAGCAAAAACTTATTTTTGAGATGACCCATTTTTAGATAAACATGGAAAGGATCTAATTATTCAAAGATGTGTACCATTAAAATAAACTTATGAGATTATCCAAAAATGTCATAGTTTTGATTTTCGGGGACATTTTGGTGTTGATAAAACAACATACAAAATTTTATAATATGAATTTTATTGGCCTACAATTTTAAGAGATGTTAATGTTTATATCAAAATTTATGATAGATGTCAAAAAGTAGACAATATTTCTAAAGAATGAGATGCCCCTTAATTATATGCTAGAAGTTGAAATATTTGATGTTTGGGGATTAGATTTCACGGGACCATTTTTACCATCTTTTGAAAATTTATATATTCTGTTACCAGCAGACTATGTATTCAAATGGATAAAAACTGTTGTTTTACCTTGATGTGATGCTCAATGTGTTGCAAATTTTTGAAACAAATATATTTTATAGATTTGAGATGCCAAGAGTTATCATTACTGATGGGGGAAGTCATTTCAGAAATGCCATAATGGAGAAATTATTAAAGAAATATCATATAAACCATAGAATTGCTACTTCTTATCATCCTCAGATAAGTGGTTTGGCTGAATTATCCAATCGGGAAATCAAAGGATTTATGGAAAAATCTGTGAATCCAACAAAAAATGGATTGGTCAGTTACACTTGACTATGCTTTGTGAGCTTATAGGACTGCTTTGTGGGCTTACAGGTTTTGCTACATAATTCAAGGTTAATATTATTTCCAGGCAATCTTAAGTCCATGTGGATGGGCCTATTTATTTTGATTAAAGTTTATCTTTATGGACTTCGGTGGATATTAAAGATCCTAAGTCTGAGAAAATATTTAAAGTTAATGGACATAGACTGAAACCTATTTTTATAAGGGATCAACATAAGGTTAATGATAAAATGATGTTGGGTCAACCAGAGTAAGCACTTGTTACGTCAGGCTAACGACGTAAAACCAAGCGCTTTTTGGGAGGCAATCCATAATTATCAGTGTGTTTTTATTTTGATTGTTGTTTTATTTGTGATTAAAAAAAATTGGGGTACTATTTTTGAGATTATTAGGTGTTAGTATTGATTTTAAGTCTTATTTAGTGATCTAGACATGTTAAAATGAGAATTTTGACATTAAGTTTACTAGTGCAACAATGTGCACTGGCGCTTAAGCGCCAAATCCGGTGCTTAAGCATGACAGTTTAAAAACATGTGTAAAAATAGTATTCTAGATGGGAAAACCACCTAAAAGTTTGCAAAAACGTGTCAAGTCAGTTTCTAAACGTGTCTAGGAGTTATTGGAAGGATTTAGGCCTATAAATAGAAGGGTTTAGTGAAGTAATTTCACCCCAGATCATTTCTAGCCCTAAAGTCTATAAGAGAGATAGATTTTAAGATAATGTCTTCATGGGAGATGGATTTGAAGAAAAAGGAGGAGACCATGAGAAAGAAATTCATTATTCAAAGTGCACAAGATATTTATAACAGTTTCTTAGCCATTAGTATTGAAGGGATATTAGAGAAGATCAACAAAATTGAAAATTTCATGTCTTTACTGAAGACTAAGGTATTGGAGATTCATGCACATCTTGAGCATATTGGATGGCAATTGAAAATTTAATATAGCCACACTAGTTATATAGAGGAAGTTGATAAGGAGATGTTTCTTAAGTAAAAGTGGATTCAAAAAGATTGCATCAGAGCACGTCACCACTGTTCGTTTTATTAACTTTATATTCCAGTTGACCCAGAAGAGAGTAATGAAAGTCCTGAATTTGTTCCTTCTAATGAAAAAGGGAATTAAGTTCTATGTTTAAAGTTATGTTTTTATGTGTTTAAAGACGTTGTCTTTAAGTGTTTTAGTGTTTAAGACTTGCTTTTAGTGTTTTTGTTACTTAGGTGTTTAATTGTGAAAAATTGTTAAGTCTTTGTTTTTAAGAAAATTTTCTCATCCAGGACTATTTGGCATGAGAACGAAGTGTTTAAATGTATTTTTACTCGTTTGTGAGTTAATATAAGTTTGTTTGTGTGAAATTTTTTGTTATTTTAGCCTTAAATTAAAATATTTATTAAAGAGAATTTTGAGAAAAATGAAAGTTACAGGATGTTGAAAATAGTCATTCAAGTGTTATAAGATAATTTAGAGGTGGTTTACTTAGGCAAATAGTGCATTTTACTGTAATTTTAAATTTTTGAAAATCATGCACTAGCGCCTAAGAGCCACATCTTGCGCTTAAGCGTGAGCAAACCCGAGAGGCAGGCGCCTAAGCTCCACTTACCCGTGCTAAAGTGTCGGTTCACAAAAACCAGTTCACAAATAGTTAAAAGTGAAATTTTGAGCAAAAAATTGACATTTTTATCCTCCCGTCACCTTCAACCTCTCAAAAATGCGTTTTTGGAGAGCTAAGGTAAACCATTAAGTGGAGATTTCTTGGTGGAATCACGAAAAAAATTACTAGATTTGGATTTCTTAAGGTAAGAGCTTTACTTCTATGCAAAAATATTGGATTTTTACTCTATGTATTTTGAGTACATTTGGAAGAATTTGAAAATTCACTATTCATGGTGAAAAATGAGGAAAAATCTATGGAAATTGCATAGGAAGTGTAGTTTAAGCTTTTAGATGTTTAGTTTTAGTGGTTTAGACTTGATTTTTAAAAGTAATTGTTAGAATTTATCAAATTTGTTGAATGACACCAAGAATGAAGAGGAGCAAAGGCAAAGCCCCTTTTGATTCGAGTAAATTTGTTAGTTCAAAAGCTCAAGATTTGTATAGTGATGCTTTATGATAACGTAAACTAATTCAGGAGCGATGTTTTAGAAATCTGGGTGGAGATGTGGAAGCTTTAATTGTTCGCCGACATTGGGAACAATTTTATTGTCATATATTTGTTTTGAGGGAGTTCTATACAAATCTCCCTGAAGCTGAAGACAATCGAGTTATGGTTTGAAGAAAGTTGGTACCTTTTTCACCATAGGTAATCAACTCCTTTTACCATTTACCAATGGATACATTATGTTCTTATGTAAATTATAGTCCTACTGAACCGAAGTTAGACGAAATTATTTCTTACTTGGCTATTGAAAGAGGACTTTGGAAGATCACTAATGAGAGGAGAGTAAATTTCCCAACTTCAAAGTTATGTGCACCATCAAAAGCCTAACACTATTTCATTTCTGCTCATCTGGTTCCAACCAATCATCTCAGTTAAGTGACCAGAGCAAAGCGATGTTGAATTATTGTATTCAAGTGGGAAAGCTCATCAACATTGGAGCTTTGATCTGTCAGATTATCGTCAGTTCTACTACAGCTGTTACAACTGCAGGTCTGGGATTTGCTTCCTTGATCTTTTCTTGTGTGAGCAGGCTGGAGTTAAATACGATAGCTGGAAGGAAGTGTTATTACCTCTAAAGCCCATCACTAAGGTGAATGTGAAGACTTATTTTGAGCATTCAATTTTTAGCTGGAGAGCAGGATTTTCTCAGAGCTATGGAATGTAGATGTCTGCTGCTTCTACCTCTACTGCTTCTATATCTAGACCATCTACCTCACGTGCTTCTACATCTCGAGGTTAGTCTACTGAGACACAAGATCAATTATTGCAGAGTATGATAGATAATATTAATTTTATCGCTTATATGGTAAAAAATTTAGAGCGTTTTGTAGAGCATACTGATAGGTATAATAGGAGAAAAAGTGATTATGAAGAGAAAATTCACTCATCTATGGAGAGCCTCATTAGGGGTAACCAAGGAGTGCAATTTCCTCCATATCCTAAATACCTTGATTATGAGCCTGCAAAAGTTTGGGATAGCAGTGATTCAGAGGATGAAGAGTAGAGCTGTGAGATTCAATTTATGATTGTAATATGACATGAACTATGTGGTTCGGGCTTGCTGCATGTGCATCTGTGTGTTGGTTTGAACTATGTGATGTGGTTTGTACTTTTATGTTCAAGTGAGAATTGTGATGTGTGAGACTTTTATTTTTAATTTTATTGTAATGTTTATGTTAGTTTGTAGTTTGTTTTAAAATTCTAGCATAGTGACTAATGTGAGTTTTTGGATTTAGTTAGTTTAGAACTTAACTTAGTTCTGTCTATTGTAAAGTTGAAAATCTTGCTAACTTAGGTCTTAAATTTGAAACTTAGGAAACTGCTATCCTGTATTTTTCTCTTATTATGTTAGTGTGTTTGTTTTTATGCTGAGATCATGAAACAAGTTAGTGTGTTAGTTTACTTTTATGTTTATACCCACTGCTTAGAAGTCTATTGAATCTCTACATTTAAAATTTAAATGAAAATGTAGAAAATTTTATCAAAATTTAATTTAACTCCTATTTTTAGTTTTACACTTGTATCACTAGGGTTTAAAAATTCCTACTAGTATGTTATTTTAAATTTTCATTCTTGCTTATATATATCAAATGCTAAACTGTTTAATCTGTTAAAAATTTAAGTTTGTGGGGGATGAAAAATATTTTCAAAACTTGAATTTTATTTTTTCTCAAATGTGCTACAATTGAATTTGATTTGAAAAGAAAAAAAATTGATTATGTATATTAAGTTATATTTGATTTTAGAAATGAGTAAGAAAATTTAGTTAATACTTTTAGTAATGAAGAAAAAATCAAGTTAAAAAGTTTTTAGATGAGAAAATGATTAATATAAGTAACTATCTTTATTAAGAAAAATTGTATTTTTAAAAATTTTAGATAATTTAGGCTTTTATTTTTAATACTTAAATATTTTTTATTAAAATAATTTTCAAAACTATTATTATATTTATAAGTAAAAGACTTATATGAAGACTTTGCTTTAAGAAAGGAGAAGTGCAATTCAAAATTATTAAAGACCTATCCAGATATAGTAATCCTTGCGTGAAAAAGAAAAGAAAAAAAAAGAAAAGAAAAAGAAAAGAAAAAGAGAAAGAAAAGAAAAAGAAAAATAAAAAGAATTAGGAAGGAGAAGCTTGAGGATTAGTGTCTAATCAAAAATTGGTTCTACATTTGATTTTCTTAAAGTATAAGACATGAGAAACTCTTAAGCTTGTAGATATAATATAGTTTTTAAAATTATTTTTAATGAAAATTTTTAAGTAGAGATAATAAAAGAACTAAATTATTTTTAATGGAAAATCCACAATACATTTCTCAATTAGATAGAAACTCATATATTCATCTTTCTTAACTTTAAGAATTTCTAAACTTTATGTTGGTCTCATTTACTGAATATTTTTTATAAATTAGACTGCTATATTTCTAAATCAAAATTTTAGTAACTCCAAAAAAAAACTCATATACATATCATACATATTTAATTTTTAAAGATTGAAGCGTCACTTGAGGACAAGTAACATTTTATGTTTGGGAGATTTTGATACACCTAAAATATATAGTGTTTTTAGACACATTTTTATACCTATTCTTTAGATATTGCGCTTTAATGGAAGCTATTTTTGTATTTTTCTTGCAGATACAGATAAAAAGGCTAAAAAATGCTTAAAGGAGTTAAAAAGGATTAAATTTGGAGCAAAAAGGTGAAAAATGTGCAAAAGAGTTTTGGCGCCTAACTGTCAAATCCAGCGCTTACGCACCGATTAAACTGAGAAGACCAAGCGTAAGCGCTAGAAGCCCCATGCTTAAGTGCCAGTGATAGTTATTGGACGAGTAAATTCGGTTTTTGCGAATTTTGAAGAAGTTTTTGAGGCACCCATTGGCTTAATATGTGGTTATAACCACCATGGATGAAAATTATCACGAAAGGATGCATCTCTTAGGAAAATACATCAAATCTAAATATATTTTCAAGAGAAACCAAGGCACCTTTTGGAAAATTATAAAAGAAAGAAGATTGGGACTTTCAAAGAGGTCCTGAAAGTATTGGAAAGTTTTGAAAGTTCTCATTTGGGGAGTTAACTCGGAGAGATTTTCAGGCACCGCTCTTATTTTATTTTATCCTTTCTGTTATTTTATTTTGAATGACTGTAAAGAGAAGAGAATCCAAAGAGACTTCAAGAGTTTGGTGGAGGACTTGAGATAAGTTTTTATCTTTTATTTTAGACTACTTTTGATTGGTGGAGGACTTGAGATAAGTTTTTATCTTTTGTTTTAGACTACTTTTGGTTTTAATTGAAATTGATTGTAAAAGAGAAGAGGTTCAATGGAACTTCAAGAGTTTGGTGGAGGACTTGAGATAAGTTTTTATCTTTTTGTTTTAGACTACTTTGGTTTTAATTGAGACTTGTTGTTGGTTTGATAATGATTTCTTCTTTTAAACTAAAGTGTGTTTTTGTTTTCTCTATGGATTTTGAGTAGTTTTCTTTATCTTTCTTCTTAAAATGATAATGAAATTAAGTTTTGGATGGAAGTTGTGGAAAGTATTGATTTTCAATATGGAAGAAGTTGTGATTGATTTTAGTTTTGGATGGAAGTTGTGGAGAGTATTGATCTTTAATGTTCGAAGAAGTTGTGATGATTTAAATCAATGCACTTCATTTACTTCTTGATTTGGCCAATCCAGATGTTAAAATTTGTTGTGAGAACATGATTAAAAGTGTTGGATGAAAGTTATGGAGAGTATTGATCTTTAATGTTAGAAGAAGTTGTGATAATTTAAATCCATGTTTCATTTACTTCTTGATTTGGCCAATCCATATGTTAAAATTTGTTGTGAGAACATGTAAGAATCAGATCATTTACATCTTGATTTGGCCAATCCAGATGTTAAAATTTGTTGTGAGAACATGTAAGAACGGGAATGGTATTGTCTCAGTCAACAATTGGAAAGAATTACATGAGGTTGTATGAATGAGAGTGTAGTTCATATGATTGAGCGGAAATAAATAGGGAAATATTCATTGATGGGTGTAGAGTTAGAGGACTTTAAAGTGATAGGTTAAAGCCCCCAAGTGGGTTTGTTGTTTTAGGTTCTGATTCAAGAATGTTAGCCCCCAGTTGAAATGAATCAAGGGAACTCTAGAGTGAGAGCTAGTATCTTCCTTTGTCTAGCCGGTCTTCAAAACTATTCAAACTTTAAATTAGCCAATATTCTTTATAGCATCTCTGGTAAGGGTAAAGAACATTATTATTCATATTTGACACAACATAATTTATGTACTTCCACAGTAGAATTCCTATCCTTATTACTGACTCATAATAAGAAGAAATATAATTTCATATTTAGTGCTTTTCTTCTACAAAAACCCTAATTATCTTTTTAAATTGTTATTTTCTATCAAAATATTGAAAATACCATGATATTAAATTTTCATTACTACAAAAATCATCTTTAGTTTAAATAATTATCTTTTTATTAAAAATAAAAAGTTTGTTGTTCAATAGTGCATATTGTGTATTCTCCTAGTGGGTTCGATATTCAGGTTTTAACAAAAAAAGTCATATATTACTTGATAATGATACGTATACTTGCGTAGTATCCCAATATATATAAATTAAAAGATAATTTCTTATTTTTCTTCGGGATCAAGTTTTTGGTTTTATTGTAAAGTAAGTAAATATAAGTGAAATATAATCTGAATTAATATTGCACTGTGCATATTAGCAGTATCCAGGGATCAACGCCTGCCAAGCCTGTTGTCCCCACTGCTGCTAAGGGGCAAGAGGTAATGATCATTGAAAATTCGACTGAGAGATTAACTCTCCTCAGTATTCGAAATCAGATTGAATTCAAGAATTGCACCACTAAGCCAAACACAAAAGAAAACTGCAACAAGAGAGTTCGGAGGGCCATTAAACCCCAGGCTCCTAAGGAGATACCCATTAAGGAAGATCCTGAGCAAGACGAATCAAGATTACTGAAAACATATCCACTTCTGTGGGGAAGTAGATTCCATCCTTTAATGGATACCGATGGATACAAGAGTATCTAGTAAATTGCTGTTGCATTATCGACACTTCATGGACAGGGTGTGGAGAAAAAGAAACCTAATCCTATCACCAGAGTCAATTCAATTTTTCAGAGACTAGCTGCCAAAAAGGGTTGCTCAATTAATGAGTTACTTAAATGAGTTACTTAAATGAGTGGGGCATGCAATTTTCCCTCGTATGTAGAAAGAAATTTTAAGGGACGTCAAATCTACCAGACGATCTCAGAAGTCAACTGAAGATTTGCCTGCCCATATTCCCGTTTGGTTCCGCTTAGGAAGCAGAGTCAACACTGTTATTATCACCATAGATTCTACCACTACTAATACCACAGGCCGTTGATCGGTTACGTCAAGACTAGTTCCATGAATTCTGCTATTCTCCCACCTCAAAAAACATTCCTAAAATTCTGAAGGAAAAGATGAAGAAATTGCACAGTACTGTAGTCAGTATGCACCATGAGGAGAATACTTCCCTTCGAGATACCAATGTTTCCACTAGGACACTCTATCCAAAGACATCAGCATCAAAGAATAAGGTTTGGATACCCAAGGTCGCTGTACCGATACAGTACAGTAAGCTCGCAGGGCAAGAGCATGCAATGAAGTCAGGGTCCAATGTATGTGACATCATTGTAGCTATTGTCAGGGCGATGAAAGAATAAGTGGAGGATGTCCAACAGAGTCTTCTAGATCTTAAGATAATCAAAGAATCAATAATCAAAGAAAAAGTTGAAAAACTAAGAGTCGATATTTCTAAGTTAGCCCGAGAACACGAAGTTTTCATTGATGATGATGATGATGATTTTAACTATAATTTTTATCTCAAAGAGGATTTCCTAGATTTTCATGTTATCGAAACTAGAGCCACTACATTTGCACGCATGGCTCAATATCTCATGAAGAGAACACCGTAGATGAGCTGCGCAGGGCTATCCTCCTAAGGGATGAGCAAGTTAGCCAACTGGAGAAAAGAATAGAGAAGATGGCCGCAACCATGACCGCCATGGCCCATTTCAAGGACAATCTTGACCCCTACAGTTAGCCTCTCCAGAGGCCAGGCAAACAGAAATTATACATATTACAGATGAAAGAAGAGAAGTTGCCTCAGCAAATAGAGATGAGCAACCAAAGAATGATTCTCCATCGAGCGATATGCTAGAGAAGGAATTTAACCAAATGGTCAAGCAAGTTTGGGAGGCCTTAAACCAATCTAAGGGTGGTGCATTAGTTTTAAAGGGTAGACCTTACCTGGAAGAACTCAATATCATACCCTTCCTCAAGGGTTTTATGGCCCCAAACCTTAAGATATTTGATGGGGCTAGAAATCCCAGACAGTAAATAACACATTTTCGAGCCAGTTGTGCCAACATAAGGAGTAACGAAGCCTTACTCTTCCAACAACTTGTCAGTAGCCTGACAAGGATTGCTTTCGATTAGTATGCTGATTTTCCCAATAGATCAGTTAAGAGATTTGCTAAGCTAGAACAATTATTTGTGAATGATTTGCCAGAGCGCAACACCGTGTTTCTATAGGAGAGCTCATGTTGAAAAACAAAAGCCCAACGAGACTTGGGTGGATTATATTTTGAGGTGGAGAAACCTTAGCATGAAATGTGAACCTCAGCTACAGGAACATCATGCGATTGAGATCCTACTCAAAAGCATTCATGGATAAGTAGATTTCATGCTCAAGGGACTCACCATCAAATCCTTTGAGAAGCTACTCAGTAAAGCCAGCAGTCATCAAGAGGAAATAAAACATATGGATTTTCACGAGAAATTTAAGGCAACCAGAGCATTTGAAAATAATTTAAGAATAGTAGCATCAATCGACAAATGAAAGCGATCAATGAAGATATATCCAGAAAATCCTCGCCAATCTTCATCACAGCATGCTCAGAAATAAGGTAACTAGTCCAACCAACGACCACCTCAAGAAAGATCACCTAGAATAGGGAATAAGAGAATATTTCTGAAAGAATGACTGAAAATGGTGTATTCTTTCAAAGATGAAGTTGTATCCAAATGTTCATAAGTTTGATGAAGAAGCATGAGTTCAGACTACCAGATCCAAAGAAACCTGAAGAGGTCGATAAGAAGTTTGAACCAAATTATTGCCCATACCACATGTTACTTGGTCACACTATAGAAGAATGTTTCATCTTTAAGGATTGGATCGAGAAGAACCTTAAAGAAGGGAATATAATGATATCAAAAGAATATGTAGGAGAACCTGAAAAAGGATCCATAAATATAATTTCGACTGAGCCAATCTCTCTAGTTGATCCGTATACTAGAAAAGCCGGATGGAGTATGACTTGGGATGAGCTCAAGAAGGTCCTAAACCAATTGCAGGATTCATAGAAACAATCTTCTGCATATACTGGAAAATCTAGATGGAATGATGTTTGGAGCAAATTATCCAAGAAATTGTTGAATCAAATCCCGAACGAATCGAAACAAGCCTCTGCTCAAAATCTTCAGCCTGTCAAACCCAAGATGAAGATTTCACCAAGAGACTCACCATCGTCAAAGACAAAGAAGAAGAAGAGCGCCACTACAAAGATTGATAGCATGGAGGGTAGGATAGGGGCTGTCTCTACTAGATTAGTTGTTTCAGATTCGGGGAAGAAAGTCCTCAAACCCCTAACTTTGTATTATTATATTTTTGCCCCTTCGGGGTCTTATGAATATAATGATTATGATTTCAACTACATTTTAACTATTTTTTGTGATAACGTTACTAATTTTGACCAATCTAGCCTTGATCTCGATTCTCAAAATGATCCTCAAATTGTGCTTGAGTCGATGAACTCGCTAATAAAATCAAAGAAGACATCGACGATACCAGCTATGACAGCGTCGGGAGTGAGGAACCAATTTTTGAGCACCATGGTGCACCCCTTGCAATCAACTTAAATCTTTCCAAGAAAGAAGAAACACCAAAAGATTGAATAACGGTATCTCAGGAAGAAGAGATTACAGAAGTGAACTTATGGAGTGGGAGAGTGTTACCCCTGAGAACAACTCCTGTGGATAAAGGAAAGCAAATAGTAACTTGAGAAGAGCTACCTCCACCTCCACTAGTGGAGGAACCACACAACCAAGAGAAAATTGGATGATCATATAAAGTGGATTACAATGTACTAGCTCATCTTAGAAAGTTACCGGCCCGATTAAGCATCTACGACACTCTGATCCTATCAAAGAAGATGAAAGAGTCTATGGTTACAGCTTTGCTTGAGCCAGAGATTTGCTAGCCCATTGGCCAGAACTTCCTCGGATGAAGTTTGTTCGTTGAAAGAATATACTGGGGTAACCTTCACAGATTAAGATTTGCTGCATGGTACCGCCGAACGCAACCGACCACTTTACATCTCCATTAACATTGACAGATTTGTGTTGTCCAAAGTTTTAGTAGATCCAAGAGCATCCTTAAACCTGATGAGTCTATGGACATTAGCCTATTTGGACATTAAATCTTAAGTGCTTACGGCTGATAAAATGATGCTAAGAGAATTCAACCCAAAGGGAGAGAGTGCCCTTGGATCCATTACATTGTTTATGAAGGATGGAGAACTAGCAACAACTGCTAAGTTTCATATCATTGACGCCGAGACCTCTTTTAATGCTTTACTTGGTCAACCGTGGATTCATGAACACAACTTGGTTCCATCATCTCTGGATCAGTGCATCAAGTACTACAAAGAAGGACAAGACCATTGTATCAAGGGAGATCTACAACTATTTTCAGTTCATGAAGTCGATATTCATGAAGATGCCGCCTACTACGTGTCTCCAAAGAAAATTGTCTTCTCTCGTGAAATTGCAAAAAAAAAAGTGAAGATTCAAAAAAATCACAAAGAAGAATCCATTCAACTTTGTTTTAGTGATCTTCCACCACTTATTTGTACTAAGTTGGTGGAGGTTCTTTTAGCTTGCGCATTCGAGGTCGAGGCCGGGGACGTGGACGTGGAAGAATCAACTTAATTGTTGAACGAACTAGGTCAACCATCAACCTTGATAATGAAGACAGTTCTGAAGATGAAATAATGATAAATAAATAGAAGAAACCTCAATATGAGGTATTCTTAGAAGATGAGGAGAAAAGAGAATACGAGACAATGTATGATTGGATAAACCACTATGTGAATGTTAGGACTCTTACTCTGATTCTCCCTTAAAATGTCGAGAGTTTAGAGGTCAAGGAAGTTTATAGTGTTGGTTTAAAGCCTATAAAATTTTGTCGTGCTTCTACCTCTACTGATCATGAAAACCATGTAAATTTAGAAGACGATCCTAATGAGTTAATGAAATTGCCTTTTGGTTACTTTTCGTCTTATGTACAAAAGTTAATTCAACAGGGACACTTGCCAAAACAAATTCCAAAAGATAAATTTTAACTTTTTGAAAAATTATGGAATGTTAAAAGCCGAACTCCCAACTCAAAAGGTCTCGGATTTGATACAGCCGGGTCAGTCAATGATTCAAAATTTTGAATGGTTGTTACTAGTGAATCAGAACAGGATTGCCTAGACATAAGGGATGGGTCTATTGATCAACTGCTAGAAGATGCTCCACCAGAATTTGAAGAAGAAATCAATTCAACTATTGATGAGTTAAAGGAAATGAACCTCGCGACTCACATTTATAAGTTCTTTACTCAATAATGAAGAATCTTTACAATTGATCAAACTATTAAAAGAATTTAAAAAGAATTTAAGAATAACCCGACTATTCTATGATAAAATGCCAGGATTGTCAGTTGAGGTTGCAGTTCATAAACTCAGGATGAAGAAGAATATAAACCAAGTTAAACAAGCTCCCAAGAGAATGCGCCTCAAAATAGAGCAATAAGTTATTACCAAGGTGAAGAAATTAATGGATGCTAATTTTGTAAACGAAGAGCAATACCCCATATGGTTAGCTAACATTGTCTCAGTTAAGAAGAAGAATGGACAAATACATGTTTGTGTTGACTTCGGGGATTTGAGCAAGGCACGTCCAAAAGATGAATTTTAGTCATCGATGCAAGAAATGACGGTGGACATCGCTTCTACACATGAAGTTTTCTCTTTTATGGACGGATCATCCGGATGAAACCAAATCAAGATGGCTCCCGAAGATGCAACACTTACATCCTTCAAAACATTTATCAGGATTTTCTATTACACAGTGATGTCGTTGGCCTAAAGAACGCTGGAGTAATATATCAATGTGTAAAGATAAAGGATTTTGACGACCTCATTGAAAATCAAGTGGAATTCTTTGTGGATAATTTGTTCATCAAAAGTAAATGAAAAATAGACCATTTGTATTATTGGAGGATCGTGTTCAAACGGTTACAATCATATGACCTTAAAATGAATCCCTTAAAGTTCTCCTTTGGTGTTACCTCTGAGAAGTTTCTAGGATTTGTTGTCCTTCCTTGGGGAATCAAGATCGACCCATATAAGATTAAAACTATTATGGAAATGCCTCCTTCTAAAACCTTGAAACAACTACGTTACTTCCAGGGGAAGTAGGCTTATCTGAGACGCTTTAATTCTAATACCTTAGGTAGATATCAGCCCTTCTCGGCACTAATTAAAAATGATGCCAATTTTTTTTTGGAAGAGAAATGCCAACTGCCCTTTGAGGACATTAAAAAATATTTAATGACACCTCTTGTTTTGGCAGCCCCTATCCCAGGGAAACCATTGATACTTTATACGGTGACCTTCGACGACTCTCTTGGAGTGTTCTTAGCGTGTGTCAACAATGAGGGTAAGGAAAATTCACTCTACTATTTGAGTCGTCATCTAATATCGACGGATATAAGGTATCCACCTATCGAGAAGCATTATCTAGCGTTAATTTTTGCCGCCAAAAAATTTAGACATTACATGCCTTCTCATAAAATTCCCATAATTTCAAAAGTTAATCTGTTGTAATATTTGATGACCTGACCAAATCTCTTTAGACGTCTAGCAAGATGGTCAATGATCTTATTGCAATTTGATATAACTTTTGGTCCCCTTCGTGCTATCAAGGGACAGATTCTAGCATACTTTCTCGCTGCACACACACTGCCAGTTGGGTCCCCTCTCAACGACGAGTTAACAGACGAGCAAATACTAAAAATTGAATTCTCCAGCACACAACACTAGGAAATTTACTTCGACGACGCTTCATCCACCAAAAAAGTCAAAAGATCAAGTGCATTTATATCAAGCAAAGTAGGTATTGGTTTGATCTTTATCACGCCAGATAAGGGTATGTTGAGGTTCTCATACCACTTGACAGAGCCGTGCGCCAACAATGAAGCAAAATATGAAGCTTTAATCACTAGATTTGAGTTGGAAATCTCAATGGATATAACAAAAATTACCATCTATGGTGACTCTTAGCTCGTCATCTAGCAAGTCATTGGTCAATACAAAATTTTGAAACCACAGCTCACAGAATACCATCAGTACAGGATGAAGGTGCTGGAGCAGATCCCTAGTGTGACTTTCTTCCGGATTCCTAGGGAAGATAATGCCCATGCCGCCACTTTAGCAAAACTCACTAAGAAATTGACATGTCCCTCGGAAGATTCCATTGATGTCACAGTACAAGGAAGACAACTTTTATCTTGAATCAACCTCGAAACTCTACACAAGCTCAGAAAAGAATAAGAGATAAATGCAGTTGTTGACATCAATGAAGATTACCAAAATCCATTAATAGAGTATTGGCATATTGGAAAGCTCTCAAAGGACAAGTCTGAAGCACATCACATTACAAAAAGGCTATGTCATATGCTTTAGTTGGTGATGTCCTCTACAAGAGATCATTCGACTAGATGTGGCTACGATGTTTAAGCAAAGCCGAAGCACAAAATATTTTTAAAGAAGTACATGCCGGATTTTGTGGCGCTCACCAGTCAGGGCCGAAGATGAAAATAAAGATCAAAAGACTCATATATTATTGATCGGCAATGATGTCCAATTGCATGGATATAGCCAGAAGATATCACTAGTGCCAAGTGCATGGGGTGGTCTTGTACCAGCCTCCAAATGTGCTACACCCAACTATCGCTTCGTAGTTATTTGAGTGTTGGGGCACAGACATATTAGGTTTGATAGATCCTCTATCCTCCAAAGGACACAGATTTATACTTGCCACTACAATTTATTTCTTTAAATGGGCAAAGGCAGTACTGTTATGACAGGTTACGATACAGCACGTTCTTTAATTCTTCAAATGCCAAATCGTCTATCATTTTGGAGTACCGAAGAATAATTTCCGACAATGGGACAGCTTTTAAAAGCAAAAAAATGAACAATTTTGTCAAATGTCACGAGATAGAATGGAGATACTCTACAATTTACTATCCTAGAGCAAATGGCCTGGCTGAAACCTTCAACAAAACATTGGTACAAATTTTAAAGAAAACACTGGACGAAAACAAAAAAGATTGGCATAATAAATTGCTAGAATATTTGTGGGTCTACCGGACGATCTTCAGGATTCCCACTCAGTGTAAACCCTGCATGCTCATGTACAGGTCTGAGGTCGTGTTACCGTTAGAAATTCAGAGGCCATCTCTCAGAGTCGTTGTTGTCAACTAGCTTACAATAGAAGATAGTGCAAAACTCAAACTTGAAGGGCTGGAGAGTCTTGAGGGAAAACAACTTGAAGCACAACAACACATGGAACTTTACCAGGCAAAGATGGTACAAGCTCACGACAAATTCGACGACCCAAGGACATTTAAAGTTTGAGACCTCGTACTCGTGCTCAAAAAGTCTATCCTTGTACGCCGCAAGATAGGTGGAAAATTCAAGCCAACTTTTGAGGGATCATTTGTTGTTGAAAAGTTCTATGTAGGACGATCCTACCAGTTAGTAGATTTTCGGTGTGAAAGGCCTATGCTACCAATCAACGGATGATACCTAAAGACATACTACGCAACCTCACATTGCTTCCCATTGCTTAGTTCAAAATTTTGACATTTGGATTGTTTTGGGGTTATGTATGTGGCCAAATGTCTGTGACCAGGTACAATTTTTTTTTTAACCTCAACATAACGGAAATTTTTAAAAATCAAACACTTCAATTTTCTCTTTTTAAAATTAACATCGTACTAAATTAAAGAATATGCATACACAAATAAGTGACTTTTTCACCAAAATAAACTAAAATTTCCTTTAATAAATAATTTATTTTATTCTTGTTCATGCTAAGTTTTAGCTCACTAACACTTTTCCTGTCGTCTGCAGAGAAATGTTATGCCTCTAGCTAAGGTACTCACCTCTCTCATAATCACTCACAAATACAAACCCAAAATTTCTTGACTTTGATCCCTTAATCCTTTGGGAGACACATGTAGATGGTCCCTAAACCCACTGGCCCAAGGCTAGGGTTTCACTAAGACCAGTAAAAAGAGGACCCAAATGGGGTTTTTATTGCTCCATAGCTCATTTATGGTGGTTGTCACTTCAATTCTACAAAAAATATCCAACTTGGCCTTTTTCCACTAAACACCCCCAAATTACCTAAGCACCCTTAAAACCCTAAACTTGGCCACAATTCCCAAATTTACCCAAAATACCCAAATTTGTTCAAAAATCATTTCAAAACTTTTAAAAACATCCAAATTACCTAAAATCACCTAAAAAAATTGCCAAATTACCAAAATGCCCCTCAGCCCAAAATTTCAAAAATTCCAAAAAATCCTAAAAATTTCCAAAACCTTCCAGATATTCTCAATTTCATTTTTCTCAACTACGATATGACCCAATTTGACCATTTTGACCAAAACCCCCAAATTACCTTTAAAGGCCCAATTTCCCCCAATTTCAATTCTAAACTCAAATTAACCTTACATATGACCAATATAAACCAAACTAAGCTCAATTTGCCCATTATTTGAGCTTAATTTTGATCAAAATCAAGCCCCCAATTTCTGCCATATGACTTAATCTCACCAAATTAAACCCCATTGCCTACTCAATTGGCCTCAATTTGAATCTTAAACTCTTTATAACATTCCTACCCATCAAAATTGATCTTCAATTGGCCTTAGTGAAACTTCAATTTCATTTAATTTTGACTTAAACCCAAAAAACCCCAAATTTACCCCAAATTGGTCATGTCTCAAAATTCCATCTAATTGATTATCTTAGCCCCAAAATTTCCAATCTATTCCTTCATAAATAACCTTCATAACTTCTCCCTTGATCATTTGGACCATTAAATTGAGCAAAATTCGAAGCATAGCTCAACCTAAGCCCAAGTCTAGTCCAACATGCCCAAATTGACCAAAATCTCAAAATCCTTCAAATTGAGCGTCCAATTGAACTCAAAGTTACTTAAATCCTTCACCAAAAATCTTCATTACAATCATCTACACAATGTTGATTAATCAATTGGGCTCAAGGTCATGGCTAGCTAAGACCAAACCCAAGCTTTAACCAAATTAACTGACATGCACCCCTTCACCAAAAGTTGGCCCAATCTAGCCAAATTGGTCAAAGCAAAGCCACCACAGCCAAATTTTGGACGTTATTGACCAGGCTAAACCCAATGGAACCAGAAAAATGAGCCATGGACCAAAGGATCCCCAAATCAAGGGATTTACTTCCAAATTTACTTAAGTCAAAGGGATTTTTGCCAAACTAAACACGTGACCAAATAAATTGGTTTGACAGATTCCCTCAGCTTACCTGACCACCTGGCCACCTCCCTTAGCCTTGTCAACTAGCCTAGTCGCCAGAGGAGCTAAAATCGTGAGCTCTAATAAAAAAATCCAAACCCAATTCAAACTTTGAGGCCACCTCATCTCATTTGAAGTTTAGAGCCTCTGTGCCCTCCAGATAAGCAACACTTTGCACTCATATATTGGCCCACAGAGCTACCCTGAGTTTTTTTATAAAACCTCCACCTCCATGGCCATGGGAGGTGTGCGAAAAATTTCTTAAGCATACCCTCTGAAATCACTCCCTAAGCTTCTTTCAGACCACCATAGTGCAACCCAACCACACCATTTCCCTAATTCCCTGTGTCGGAGCTCAATTTTTGAGCTCAAATCCTTGTTGAAGATAGAACATCCTTCACCACACCTCTACAGTGAACTAAATCCAAATTAAACTCACCCACACCATCACCACACTGAACTAAGACAAAGCCCTATCAAATTCTCCTCATACAAAGCCTCTAAGATAGCTCAAGACCAACCCCCAAATTTGACCTTGACTGAATTCGAGTCTAGATCTTTTACCACAACTAGAGGCTCAATCATTAGCTTCCTTGAACCTCCTCAAATGCACTGAGAACCTCTAATTTAAGCTTCCCTTCTCAGAGCAAAGGTATTGAACTTCCCTCTTCCCAAGCCTATTTTGATTCTCTACTTAATTTGAGTTATTTTAATGGCATGTTTACCGTATGGATGTGTTCGTCACACCTAGACTAGTCCATAGGATCAAACCTAAGGTCATTTGGTGGAGAAATGGGGGAGATCTTGAAGTTTTAGTGTGGACAGTTATGGGTTCACTCTATTTGGGGACGATGACGCAGAACCGTTGGATCACACGTGTATCAAATGAAGGACTCTAATTGCGCTAGATGGGAGCGTAGTGCATAAACTGTGGGCCGAGTCAGTGGCTATGTGGAAGGCAGCATCCAACTGGAGTGCGCCACGCGTTTTTTTGGTGCCGCTTAGGATCTAGTCAGCGCTGAACGTTTAAATAGATAAATAAGAAATTAAATAAAGTAGAAAATGATCCTTAACTTTAAAAATTCATATAATGGTGTAAAAAAATCACAAAAATAAAATAAAAATACCCTCTTGCTTAGTGAACAGAGAAGAATAGAGTGGAAATAATTTGAAGTTTATGTGATTCATATTTTATTTTTAAATAATTAAACACTATTTTGAGTCTTTTAATTCTCCATGCATGTAGGTATTTCAATATGGCTTGAAATTTTGGCATGTTGTTGCCCTATCTTAGGGAACATTCTCTGATTTTTCCAAAGTCAGAGGAGATCTTTAGACAGATCCATATTTTTCAAATTTATGTTTTATCATTTTGATAAATTAATCATAACAATTAACATGTTGCTTAGAAAATTCCAAGAAAATTTTGGAAGGTTTATTGTTGTCAGAGAACCCTTTGGAAAATATTTCATGAGTTAAGTCAATAAGAATGCACCGAATTTTCACAAACCCTAAAATGCAAAAAAAAAGTAATTTTGGGAAACACAAACATTGAAATGCATGGTTTGTAACTTCCACTATAATCTGAAGCTCAGATAAGTCCCCATAAATATTTTAAAATATTTGGAGCTCATTTGATAACTCAACTTGATTTTCTAAGTTAAATGTCATTTTTAACAATAAAAATGATCTTTTAACAATTAAAATATAACTAAAAAAATTATAAAAAATAGTTTTTGGAGTTCTCTGTGATCAGATGAATTTTCTAAAAATAAATTTCTGACTAAAATAAAAATTCCATTTTTAAGCCATTCTTTAATATTTAAATAATAAAAATCACAAAAATAATAAAATTCATGGAAATCTTCTAAATTGTTTCCTAAGAACTTAGAAATAATTGGAATATTTTTCCTCATTTTTGAAAGTGAAGATATTGAATTTTGAAGTTGGAATATTTTTCCACATTTTCTAAGTGAAGATATTGAATTTTGAAGCTTAAAATATTTTTTGAAAGCTAAAATTGGATTTTCACTAAAATAATTCTAACAATTCAAAAAGAAATTAGAAAAATGTTAAATTTATTTCTTTGGGTTGCTTGACCTTAGGGAGACTAAATAAAAATATAAAACTTAATTTTTCACATTAAAAATATGTTATAATTAATAAATGCTCCATAGCTAAAAATATTTCTAATAATTCAAATTAAACAAAAAAAATCATGAAATTTGTTTCCAATGATTCTCTATTCTAAGCCTAGATCCAGTAAAAATTTTAAGTTATTAGATTTTTCCTTGGTCATGTTATGGAATTTTCTTTGGAAAATCTTATTCTTGCCTGTAAATAAATATATAAATTAAATTAAAATTTAAAAAAAACACATTGTCTCCTCTGATGTCTTAATTGACCCATGAGTGAGGTGAGATACAAATTGCAAAGTCATTTGAATTAAATTTGATGAATTATGAAGTATTAGAGCCTTAGGGGAAAAAGTAATTTTGGAAATTTAGCCTTAATTAACATTTAGGCTTAAGTTAAGAAAGGGAGATGGACAATCTTTGATCTTAGTTAACATATTTGGATGATTGAAACACAAGGGAGTAATTGGTAGAAATTAATCTCACTTCTTCCAATTAAACGATAAATTTAAAAATTCCTAGATGATTAAACTTTTGGAGTCTACCAAATAAAATGATCCTAGACTTATAGGGAAGAGTTTTGGGTGTTAATAACTCACTAATTTAATACCTCTATTTGATTTACAAGTGACATTCAAACATTTTGATGATAAAATAACTTCATTTAAAATTTAGTAACTTTCAAAATGACTAAGACATCCACCACAATCTTAAAGGCTTAGTAGTGACCTAAGCTAAATCAAGTTTGATTAAATGAGGATTAGAGAAGTGAATAAAAAATGAACACCTTTAAAACACTACTAGCCCAAATTAAAAAGATGGCTAAGTGTCCTTATAACATTAACTTGCCCCTTTAAGGTCTTCTCCCGCATAATCCTCAAAATAAATTATAAGTGATAATTACGCTACTTAGGGATAATTGAAACATCAATGTTCTTTGAGCATTAAAGATATTTATAGGAGGGGTTATTAAGCAACATAATAAGTTTAAGAAGAGCTTAAAACCTTTCAACAGGTAGTGAGAGGGAAGCATGGGCCTTCATCTTTCTCCAGACCTGTTGGACACCTTGGAGGTCTACTAAACTTAATATGTTTTGCTTAGCAGAAATCATCCCTAATAAAATTAATAGGGACCCACCAGGATATGACCTAGGGTTGGGTATATCACTAAAACCTTATTTTTTTGCTTTATATAAAGTGTTCTCACATGCATTTTAAATTTTAGGTGGTGGAACGAGAAGACTCACCATGTACATTTTTAATATTTTACAGTGTCATCTTTCTTGTACTTTCTTACTGTGTTTTGTATGCTTACAAAATTTGCATGCTAAACAATAATGTCATTCTCCATGAAAACCAAAACTGTTAAGATAGCTACAAACTAAAATCAATAAAGACAAAATTCACCCCCACAACATTAAAAAAATAAGACAACTTAAAATTTATTCACAAACATCAAACAAAACAACAACTATAACTAAATTAAGACGTCTCAATCGGATGAAAAAAAATCCCTCGAACAAGGTAACATATGATTGCTAACGATGCTTCCCATGATCTAAATGAAAGTATGGAACATATTAAGTTGAGTTTAGTATCTTCATTTTGACTAAGTGAATCCATTAAAAAATAGTGGTACCAGAACGAGGGAACTATGGGATCCTAACCGGTGTCACTCTAATCAACTTTAACATCTCCCATAACATTTAAAGAAATTCAACCATAGGGCCACCCAATTTGACATCATAACTTTACACCCTAGAAAACTTAAACTCGTTACGATAAGGAGCTTCGAGCTAGCATGATGAGCCACACGACCTTCTTCAACAACAAAACATGTCTTCACAAGCTAAACCATTTCCTTCCTTAGAATTAAATAACAAGTCATAGGATTTTGAGGTTATTTACTTATGCATCATAAATCCTCACCTCATTTTTAGGCTTTTGTAGCTTTGCTACACAATATAAGCCCTAACCTGTCTTAGGATTCTGAGGTTGTCGTCTGTCATGAGCTAAACCCTCACATCTTCCACACTATTTGTATGATAATTTCTCATGAAAGTAAGCCCTAAAAAACAAAATTGGCAGGATGAAACACCTAAATAAATTTCTCCTCAAAACTGAAGTCAAAATATAGGATAGACTGGCAAGTCACCGAGGTTCTCCTTTGAATTTATGAAATTCCTTAGTTCTTCCTCCTTTGGATTCTAAAATAAAGGTTCCAATTTTGAACCAATCCCTTTTCACACCTCTTTATCTGATTTTGTTGAAAATTCCTATCCTTTTGAACTCCTTTAAGATAATATTCCCTAATTTTTATTGAGAGTATTCTTAGGTGACTTCAGTTATCTAAGATGTAATTAACTATAGGGTCTTACCCTTAGAGGTAGCTTATCTGAACCCAGTTTAAAAAAAATCCTATTTAATTCTTCATATTAAATAGGGAAAATTCTCGACAAATAAAATGGTTTTGTAGAACAAAAGTACATCATATATTTCTTAATTTTTTTAAATCGAGCCTCATCCTCAAATCTTGTGCTTATCCTTTAGGATAGATGCAGGGTTTGAGGTATAGTGCTTTTTCAATTAAAATATGAAAAATATGGGGTCAGTTTGATTTCATATTTTTCTAAAATTTATATATATTTGTGTAAATTAAAATGTCATTTCAAAGTGGGCCTCGGGATTTCGATTCCGGTGGCTGACAGCTTCTAACGGGCAACTTTTCAATAAAAATAATGCGGACACAAATGTCTCCATTGAATTAACTTTTGTACGTAAGGCGAAAAGTAACCAAAAGGTAATTCCATTAATTCATTAGGATTCTCTTCCAAATTTACATGATTTTCAAGATTAGTAGAAGTAGGAGCATGATAAAATTTGATCGGCTTTGAACCGGCGCTGTAGACTTCCTTGGCCTCTAAACTCTCTACCTTTTGAGGGAGAATTGGAGGAAGGGTCATTGTGTTCACATAGTGATTTATTCGGTCATAAATTGTCTCATATTCTTTTTTCTCTGTGTATTCTAAGGATATTTCGTACTGGGGTTTCTTCTGTTTTGTTATCATTATTTCATCTTTAGAACTATCTTCATCATCAATGTTGATGTTATACCTAGTCTATTCAACGACGATGTTGGTTCTTCCTCGTCCACATCTCCGGCCTCAACCTCGGGTGTGCAAACTAAGAGAACCCCCTTCAACTCATTGCAAAAGGGTGGTGGAAGATTGCTGAAGCGGAGCTGAATGACCTACCTATTGTAATTCTTCTGAATCTTATACTTCATTTGCCACGATTTCACGAGAGATGAAAGTTTTCTTTGGAGACGCGTAGTAAGCATCATCTTCATGAATGTCAACTTCATGAACTGACAATGGCTGTAAATCTCCCATGATGCAATGTTCTTGTCCTTCTTTGTAGTACTTAATGCACTGGTGTAGAGATGATGGAACCATGTTGTGCTCGTGAATCTATGGTGGACCAAGTAGCTCATTAAAAGAGGTCTCGACGTCGTTAATATGAAATTTAGTGGTTGTTACTAGTTCTTCAATCTTATTAAGTAATGTGATTGATCCAAGGGCTCTCTCTCTCTTTTGGTTGAATCCTATTAGCATCATTTTATCAGGAGTAAGCTTCTGAGCTTCAATGTCTAAATAGGTCAATGTCTGTAAATTCATCAAGTTGAGGGATGCTCCAAGATCTACTAAAACTCTGGACAACATAAATCTACCAATGTTAATAGATATACATAGTGAACGATTTTGGTCGGCAGTACCAAGCAATAAGTCTTCATCTGTGAAGGTTACCCTAGATAGTTCTTTCAACAAGCAAACTCCATGTGAGGAAATGTTGCCCAACTAGGCTAAGCAAATCTCTGGGTCAAGCAATGTTGTAACTAGTGACTCTCTCATCTCCTTTGAAAGGATTAGAGCATCATAGATGCTTAATTTGGTTGAAAACTTCCTAAAATGAGCAAGCACATTGTAATCCATTTTGTATGATCCTCCAATTTTCCCTTGGTTATGTGGTTCTTCCAATGGCGGAGGTTGAGGTTGAAAGCTACTGGCCCATGGATACTCTTGAGTAAGATCTCAATTGCATGATGTTCCATTAGCTAAGGTTCATATTCATGTTAAGGTTTCTCTACCTCTAAATATAGTTCACTAAAGTCTCATTGGGCTTCCGCTTCTCTATTATGAGATCTCCAATAGACACATGATGTTATACTCCGACAAATCTTTTCACAAAAACTTGTTCTAATTCAGTGAACGTCTTGACTGATCTATTGGGTAGTTTGACATACTAATCAAAAGCAATTCCTGACAGGTTGTTGACAAACTAAAGGAATAACAAGGCTTCATTACCTCCAGTATCACTATAACTGGCTCAGAAATGTGCAATATGTTACCTAGAATTTCCAGGCCAATCAAATATATTAAATTTTGGTGACAAAAAACCCTTAGAGTAGGGTACGACATCAAATTCTTCAAGGTAAGGTCTACCTTTAGAATTAATGCATCACCCTTTGTTTCGGCTAGGGCCTCCCGAGCCTTTTTGACCATTTACTTAAATTCCTTTTCTGGCATGTCACTTGATGGAGAATCCTTCTTTTGTTGCTCATCTCTATTTGCTGAGGCAACTTCTATCCTTTCATCTGTGATATGTATAATCTTCAGTTGATTGACTTCTGGAGAGACTAACTGTGGTGGTTGAGACTGTCCTCGAACTATGCCCATGTCGGTCATGGCAGCGGGCATCTCTCCCATTCTTTTCTCCATTTAGTTAATTTTCTCATCCCTTAAGAAAACAACCCTACGCAGCTCATCTACAGTGTTCTCTTCAATGAGAGGTTAAGCGTCGCGTGCAGATGCAGCGTCTTTGGTCTCGATGACATAGATATCCATGAAATTTCCTCGAGGTAATCATTGAAGTCAAAGTTATCATCATCATCAATTGAAACTCCATGTTCTCAGGCTAACTCAAAAATCTCGACCCTGCAATTTTCAACCTTTTCTTCAATTATTGATTATTGTAGCATCTTGAGATATAGAGGACTTTGCTGGAAATCCTCCTCTTGCTCTTCCATCTCAATGGCAATTGCTGCGACAATGTCGGATACTTTAGACCATAGCTTCATTCCATGATTCTGCCCTGTGAGCTTACTGGACTGTATCGGCATGGAAACCTTGGGTACCCATAACTTTTTCTTTTACGGTGATGTCTTGAGACGGAGTGTCTCAGCAGAAACATTAGCATGCCGAAGAGAAGTATGCTGCTCATGGTGCGAACCATATACAATATTGGGTAACCTCTTCGTATTTTCCTTCGAAGTTTTAAGAATATCCTTGTGATTGGTAATCAGTAGAATTCTTGGACCCAGACGTGACTTAGCTGATCAACGTCCTATGGGTCTAGTGATAGTAGAATAAGTGGCAATAATGGTGGTATCAACTCTGCTTCCCAAGCGCAACCAGATGAGAATTCGAGCAAGGCAAAGCTTTAGTTAATTTCTGAGATCTTCTGGCAGCTCTAACATCCCTTATAATTTCTTTCTTCATGTGAAGGGATACTGCATGTCCCACTCATTTGAGTAACTTGCTAACTAAACAACCTTCTTTGGCAGCTAGTTTTTGAAAAACTGCACTGACTCGGGTGATAGGAGTAAGCTTTTTCCTCTCCCACCATGTCCATGAGGTGAAGGTAAACTAGCGGCGATCTTCTTAATACTTTCTTACCCATTAGTATCCATTAAGGGTGGAACCTACTCTCATGTAGAAGTGGATAGGTTTCCGGTAATGCCGACTCCTCCTAGTGAGGAACTTCATCAACAGATACTTCCTTAGGAATCTGGGCTTTAGTACCCTCGAAACCATTTGGTTGCAATTTTTTCTTTTGTTTCGGGTTAACGGTGCAGTCCTCAAACTTGATTCAATTTCAAACACTGGCGGCAGGAAAACTAATCTCTTAGTTGGGTCTTCAATCATCTTAACGTCTTTTCCTTAACAGAAACGGGAACAACAGGCTTGGTAGGTGTAATGGTGACAGTAGTCTTGTCCATTTTGTAAGAAGGGATTTCATGAGGGCAGTTTAGGTTAAACTCAACAGACAGTTCTTAAACTTCTGGAGAGGTGACTTTCATTATGACAAACGGGGCTTTCTAGAGGAAAACCTCGTGATCTTTAAATCGTATTCCAAACTTGATGGTGGGAACGACATTGAGGACACTGCTTCTTGTCGACATATTTAAGAAAAAACTGAGCATCAGAAACAAGAAATTGTTCAAACTACGCCTTTGAATTAATCAGGAACAAAATGACTTGCAACTCAAGTAATGTTGGAAATGAAAATGAATATCATCGGAGACCTTTAAGGGATTATGTTAATCCTACAGCAGATGAAATTTATTTGAGTATACCAAACTCTGTTGTAGTTGCCAATTCATTTGAGCTTAAACTTATTTTTATCCAACTGATACAAAACAATCAGTTTGGGGGAACACCAACTAAAGATCCCAACTTAGACCTTGTTAATTTTCTAGAATTTTGTGCTACATTTGAATATGATGAAGTGTCGAATGATACTATCAGACATAGACTTTTTCTTTTTCACTGAGGGATAAAGCTAAGAAGTGGTTAAACTCATTAACACCCGGATCTATCAGAACTTGGGGAAATTTATCATAAAAATTTTTATCTAAATATTTCCCACCTTCAAAAACTACAAAATTAAAAACGATATTACATTTTTTTGTCAGTTTGAAGGGGAATCAATTTATGAAGCTTGAGAAAGATTTAAAGATCTCCTTAGGAAGTGTCCACACCATGTGTTGCCAGATTGGTTAAGAATCCAAACTTTTATAATGGATTGGTTGGATCTCTTAGGTTGATAATTAACGCTGCTACCGGTGGATCATTAATGTCAAAACCATTCGATGAACCATATTCATTAATTGAAGAGATGTCTGCTAATAATTTTTAATGGCCCTCATAAAGGGTAAATCCAAAAAGATTTGCCAGTATTCATGATTCTAATGCAATATCTATATTAGCTGATCAAATAGCTGTTATATCGAAGAAGATAAATCAATATGGAATGAATTATTCTCAAACAATACATGTGCTTGAGGAGAACACATTTGGACAAATGATAGAATATCAATCTTCTTATGAGAATTTAAATATAATAAACAATCATTCTAAAAATCCTTATGCCAATTATTATAATCTTGGTTGGAAGAATCATCCAAACTTTAGTTGGAGTTAAAATAAATCGAATGCTGCAAATCCAAAAGATGGAAACAATGTTGCGGACCTAGTGGGAAGCTCCAATAACAAGGAAATCAAGCTTATAAACCTTATTACCCCCCAAGATTTAATAATTTGCAAAGTAAGGAGAAAAGTTATCAATGGAAGAAGTGATATTGTAAATGGGAAGTCAATTATAGAGTAAAGGATCTACAATCAGAAACATGGAAAATGAATTTGGATGTATTACTACTGCACTTAGCAATAGAACTCCAGGAACATCATCCAATAATGTTGAAGTAAATCTTAAAGATAAAAATAAGGAGCAAATTAAAGCTGTTCAACTAAGAAGCGGAAAATATTTAGAAGAAAGAGTTCAACGAAAAGTTAAAATAGAAAAAGATGGGGTGGAAAATGAATATTCTGGTGAAGATTTTCATTGTGAGTCAGAAAGTCCAGTTAAACCAATGAAAATCATTGTAGAAAGACCACCACCTCCATTTCCTCAAAGATGGAAGCAAAGTCTAGAAATAATAAATTTTTAAAATTTTTAGAAATTTTGAGGAAGTTGGCGATAAACTTTCCATTTTTTAAAGCTTTGAAACAAATGTCAAGCTATGTGAAGTTCATGAAGGATATACTTACTAAGGAAAGGAAGGAAGTTTGTAGATAATGAGAGTGCTATAATTTAGAAGAAGCGTCCTGTAAAACTTAAAGAACCTGGAGGTTTTACAATTCCTTATGCTTTTGGCGAACGATTTTATGGAAAAGCTTTATGTGATTTAGAAGCTAGTATAAATCCTATGTCGTTATCAATTTTTAGAAGGTTGGGCTTAGGAGAAATTTTACTTACAACTATAAGTCTTAAGTTATTTGATCATTCGATTACCCATCCTAAAGGAGTCATAAAAGATGCTTATGTAAAGGTTAATAAATTTATTTTTCCCTTGGAATTTATTGTAATAGATATGGATGAAGGTAAAGAAATTCCTATTATTTTAGGAAGACCATTCCTAGATACTGGAAGAGATTTGATTGATGTAGAGAAAGGAGAACTAACTATGAGAGTTAGTGATCAAAAGGTTAATTTAATATTACAAAATCAATGAGATATCCTACAAAAGAACAAGAGATTAAATGCTTCAGAATGGATATTAATGAACATTTAAGCCATTAATATTTTTAAAAGATATGAAAGCGAATTTGAAAATGAATATATGGAAAATCAAGATGATGATAAAATCTAAGATGAGTCTATGGAAGTGAGTATTAAAGAGCTGAAATATGTTGAGGAAAAATTTGAAATGTCAGATGTTGCAAAAAAAGAAAACAATTAGAGTTCATCTATTAAGTAAACTCCTGAACTAGAATTGAAAGCACTTCCTACACATTTGAAGTATGCTTTCTTACTAGATTTAGCTACACTTCCTGTCATAGTATCCTTAGAACTAACTGATGCACAAGAACAAGAATTATAAGAAACTTTGAAAATATATAAGAAAGCCTTTGCATGGACATTGGCCGATATTAAATGAATCAGTCCTTCAATCTGTATGCATAGAACTTTATTGGAAGATCAAAATAAACCAAGAACTGATCCTTAAAGGATACTGAATCCTATGATGAAAGAAGTGGTTAAGAAAGAAATTATAAAACGGTTAGATGCAGGAATACTATATCTTATTTTAGACAGTGCTTGGGTGAGCCCAATTCACTATGTTTGTAATAAAAGAGGTGTAATTGTATTCACAAATGAGCATAATGATGTAATATCAAGAAGATAAGTCACTGGATGACTAATCTGCATAGATAATAAAAAATTAAATTTTTCCACCCGAAAGGATCATTTTCCTTTACCCCTTTTGGACCATATTTTAGATAGATTGGCTGGGCACACATATTTTTATTTTCTAGATGGATATATTGGTTATCACCAAATATCTATTGCCCCTAAATATCAAGAGAAAACAACATTTACTAGTCCTTATGGAGCTTTTGCTTTTCAGTGAATGTCTTTTGGATTATGTAACGCACTTGCAATATTTTAACGATGTATGATATCAATTATTAGTGTTTTGATTGACAAAGGGATTGAATTTTTTATGGATGATTTTTTTTGTTTTCAGAACTTCCTTTGAAATATTTCTAAATCAATTAAAGAAAGTTTCGGAATGTTGTAAAAAGACGTCTCAATTTGAACTAGGAGAAATGTCAGTTTATGTTTGTTGGAGGAATTGTTCTTAGATATAAAATTTCAGAAAATGGCATGAAAGTAGATCATGCAAAAATTCATGTTATATCAAACCTACCTCCACCTACTACCTTAACAGAAGTTAGGAGATTTTTAAGACATGTTGGATTATACAGGTGATATATCAAAGATATTTCAAAAATTACTAAGCCTTTATGCCAACTTCTAGAAAAAGATGTAAAGTTTGACTTTATCCAGGATTGCCTTAAAGCCTTTGAAACTTTAAAGGAAAAATTGAACACTGCTTCTTTAATTGTTTAACTGGACTGGGAGAAACCTTTTGAATTAATGTGTGATGCTAGTGATTATGCAATTGGAGCTATTTTAGGCCAGAAATAGGATAAGATTATTAAGGTCATATATTATGCTAATAAGCCCATTAATGATGCTCAAATTAACTATACTACCATTGAAAAAAAGTTATTAGCCATTCTATATGCTTTTGATAAGTATAGAGCATATTTGATTGGAATTAAATGTGTTGTGCATATTGACAATTCTTCTATTAAATATTTAATGCAAAAGAAGGATGCAAAACAAAGATAAATTAGATGGATACTTCTGATGCAAGAGTTTGATTTTGTAGTAGTCAATAGGAAAGGGACTGATAATCAAAGAGCTGATCATCTATCAAGGTTGGATTAAGAAGAAATACTTAATCTAGAAAAATATATTAAAGATACCTTTTCATGATGAACAAATTTATGTTGTAAATGGTTGGGAAATACCTTAGTATGCTGATATTGTGAATTATATTGTTAGTGGTACTTTACCATATGGACTAAAAGTTTGATTTTGTAGTAGTCAATAGGAAAGGGACTGATAATCAAAGAGCTGATCATCTATCAAGGTTGGATTAAGAAGAAATACTTAATCTAGAAAAATATATTAAAGATACCTTTTCATGATGAACAAATTTATGTTGTAAATGGTTGGGAAATACCTTAGTATGCTGATATTGTGAATTATATTGTTAGTGGTACTTTACCATATGGACTAAAAAAACAATCGGAATGGAAATTCATTTATGATGCAAAATCTTATTTTTGGGATGATCCTCATTTGTATTAACAATGTAAAGATTTAATTATAAGATGATGTGTACCTTATAAAGAAATTCAGGAGATTATACAAAAATATCATGATTCAAAATTTGGAGGACAATTTGGGAATGATAGAACTGTTCGAAAAATTTTACAACTGGATTTTATTGGCATAATTTATTTAGAGATGTTAATATATGTATATAAAAATTTGTGATTGGTGTCAGAGAGTAGGTAATATTTCTAGAAGAAATGAAATGCCTCTAAATTTTAATTTGGAAATTGAAATTTTTTATACATGGAGATTACATTTTATGAGACCATTCATGCCTTCATTTGGAAATACATATATATATTGATTGCGGTGCATTATGTTTCAAAATTGATAGAAGCAACCGCTTTACCTAGATTTTATGCTCAGAGTGTTTCAAAATTTTTAATTTAAAATATTTTAGCAAGATATGGATTACCGAGAGTGATCATTACTAATGGAGGATCTCATTTTAGCAATGCAACATTTGCAAGGTTGGTGGAAAAATATAATATAATACATAAAATTGCAACTGCTTATCATCCCCAGACTAGTGTTTAAGCAAAAGTATCTAATCGTAAAATTAAAAGAATTTTGGAGAACATTATTAATCCTAACAAAACAGATTGGTCTATTATATTAGGTACTGCATTATGGGCATACAGAACAACTTATAAGACACCTATAGGAATGTCCCCATATTGATTAATTTTTAGAAAGAATTATCACTTGCCAGTTGAATTGGATCATAAAGCTTATTAGGTGATAAAAGAATTTATTTTCTATTTAAAAGAAGTTGGTGAGAAAATATTATTGCAATTGAATGAGCTTGAGAGATTAGGAATGAATCTTACGATAATGCGATTATTTATAAGGAAAAAATGAAAGAATGGCATGATGAGAAGATAGTGAAAAGAGAGTTTGAACCTGGACAGGAGGTTTTATTATATAACACAAGATTGAAATTATTTCCTGGAAAATTGAATTCTAGGTGGGAAGGGTCATTTAGAGTTATAAAAGACTATCCCTTTGGACTAGTCAATATTGAGGATCCCAAAACTGGAAGAATATTTAAAGTGAATGGACCCATATTGAAACCTTATTTTGATGGGTGAAGACCAAACGCTAAAGATAATATCATGTTGGATCACTCAGAATGAGATTGGGAATGTCGGGCTGACTATATTAAACCAAGCGCTTTGTGGAAGGCAACCCAAATGTATTGTTGTTTACTTTGAAGATATGATTTTGTGAAGAATAGATTTTGTTTTCCATGGATTTAAACGATAATAATATGTGATGATTTGAACTCTAATCTTCATCTACTTTTTGATCTGGCCAACTGAAATGTCAAAACTTGTTGAGAGACATATATTATTAAATGAGATATTATTTCTACAACATAGAGAGACTCACATTTAATTTCATGGGAGAGTGTATCATCCATGGGATTGGATACAAATAAATACAGCAATTTACTTTGTTGAATGCAGAATTGGAGATTTTAAGGTGACAGATTAAAACCCCCAATTTCATTCAATTGATTGGATACTAATGCGAGATTGTTAGCCCTCTAGGGAGGGAGTAGAGGGAGCTCTAGAGTAGCAGTCGTTATCCTCTCATCCTAACCATAGAATTAAGGACCAAAATCTAGTCAGCAAGGAACTTTATCCATGAAGATGCTACCTACAACGCGCCTCCAAATAAGACTGTCTTCTCTCGTGAAGTTATCACAAACAAAGATGAAGATTCAGAAGAATTGCAAAGAGGAGGTCATTCAACTCCACTTCAACGATCTTCCACCACTCCCTTACAACGAGTTGGTGAAAGTTCTTTTAGTTCGCGCACCAGAGGTTGAGGCCAGGGATGTGGACAAGTAAGGATCAATTTAATCATTGAACGGACTAGGTCAACCATCAACATTGGTGATGAAGACAGTTCTGAAGATGAGATAATTATGACAAGATGAAAGAAACCTTAGTACGAGATATCCTTAGAAGATATAAAAAAGAATTAATATGAAATAATGTATGATAGGATAAACCACTATGTGATTGCTATGACCCTCACTCTGATTCTCCCTCAAAAGGTCGTGTGTTTAGAGGTCAAGGAAGTCCATAGTGTTGGTTCAAAGCCGATCAAATTTTACCATTCTTCTACCTCTACCTTTACATTGCTTTTTTTGCATCTCTTTGCTCCAATGACCCTAATACATCATTATTGCAACCAAACATCAAAAATGCATTTCTCTAATGTGCAACATCATCAAAAATAGAATAAAATAGGTATGAAAATCTCAACATATTTTTCTTTGGTCAAAATCCCCCAAACTTAACCATTACTTGTCCTCAAGTAATGTTAGTAGTATATAAAAGTTATGATCTATTGTAGTAAAGTTTTCATTCAAACTGATCCCATATCTTTCATAGTTCAAATGAAAGAACACTTCACATCAAGTCATGTATCAATTCAGAAAGATAAACACAAGACTTGAGGGTGAGGCTCGATCAAATAAACCAAGAAATATATGACATCAGTTTGGTCTACAAAAATCATTTTATTTATAAGTCAACAAGTTCCCTTATTTAATAAGAAGAATTGAATAGGGTTTATATTAAGATGGGTTCGGAAAAGCATACTATAAGGGAAAGCCCCTATAGTAATTACATCTTAAATGACCGAAGTCACTCAAGAAAACTCTCAATAAAAATCAAGGAATTATATCTTCAAGGAGTTCAAAAGGATGGGACTTTACAATGAAATCAAACAAAGAGGTGTGAAAGGGGAAAGACTCAAATTTGGAACATTTATCTCAGAATCCAAAGGAGGAAGAACTATGGGTTGTGATAGATCCAGAGGAAAACCTCAGTGAATTCCCAGTCTATCCTATTATTTGGATTCAGTTTTTAAGAAGAAATATTTAAATGTTTCATCCTATCAATTTTATTAGTTAGGGCTTACATTCGTGTGAAACAATCATACAAATAGCCTGAAAGATGTGAGGAGTTAGGTCGTGACAAATGATAACCTCAGATTCCTAAGACGAGTTAGGGCTTATATTGTACAGCAGAGCTATACAAAAGGCCTAAAGATGAGTTGAGGATTTATGTTGCATAAGCAAATAACCTCAAATTTCTATGGCTTGTTGTTTTATTCTAAGGAAATATATGTTGTTGTAGATCCTCTTGCTATTGAAGATGGTCATGCTGCCCACAATGCTAGCTCCAAGCACCTCATCGTGGCAAGTTTATGTTATCTAATATGTCAGTTCAGGATGTCAAATCAAACGTTCCTATGGTCAAAGTCCTTTAAGTATTATGGGGCATATTAAAGTTAATAAGAGCAACACCAGTTATGATCTTACAGTTTCCTCATTCCGGTACCACTATTTTCTTTCAAATTCATTTAGTCCAAATGAATTTACTAAACTCAACTTAATGAGAAGAATAGACAGTGAGAAATCTCGTTAGCAACCGTAGGTTACTTCCTCTGAGTGATTTTCGATCATCTGATAGAGACGTCTTAATTTTGTTGCAATTATTGTTTTGTGATGTTTGTACTTAAATTTTAAGTTGTCTTAAATTTTGAATGTTGAGGCATTGAATTTTATCTTGGTTGATTTTAGTTCTGATTTTGGTTTTACAACTATCCTAGTAGTTTTTTATTTTCATGCAGGTGATATCGTTGTTTAACATGCAAGCTCGAGACAAGAAGTAAAGAAAGGTAAATGCATTAATTTAAAAGCCCACCTATCTATTCTTCTCGTTCCACCGTCTGAAAGGTTAGTACTTGCAAGGCATGTACTATACAATTTTACAAGGAATTTAAATTGCAAGAGTAGATGAAGGTTTACCTACCTAACCCCAAGTTATGACTTTATTGAATCTCAGAAGATCCTAGTAGATGATTTTAGAATAAAATATATGAAGTCCAAATTTCCCTTCAAAAGGTCCAATAGATTTCAAAATGCTAGAAGCATGACCCTAGACCATTTTGAAGGTCTCTTGAAATATTCTGAGTTCATTTTTGGACTTATCATATTGTTCCATTAATCATCTGAGGTCAAAGTGTCACTACCCGGTTGCTCAGTGAAACTTAATAATTTTACTATCCCGAGGAAAGGATACTCGATTAATCAATTGATGTTTCATTTAAGATCTATGTTAGTATGTGCCCCTAAGGCAAGTTTATGTCATTTAAGATTGTGGTGCCCGCAATTAAGGTCAAGCATGTAGTGTTTAAAGATGTTAATCACCAATCATCTTTTCTTCTAAATCCAACAATTGAGTTTAGGCATCATGCTTATCTCATTACTATGCCTTTAATAATCATAATAGGTGAAAAGGTGATTATAAAAAAATTTTAATTTCAGTGACATAAATTCTTATTGAATTATCACATCATCCTCAACATTGAGGTTGAGAAAAGTAAATTATAATCTTTTCTAGCTTAAGCCCATCCTTTAAGAATCGTTTGATCTTAATGGACTCCAAGTCATGAAGCATAGGAGAATTATGATTTTGTTGATGTTATGCAAGAGTGGCGAGTGAGTCTCTTCCTTTTAATTCCATTGTATTTCAATCATCCAAACATGTTTATTAATCAAAATTATCCATTTTTCTTTGGTTAATCCTAAATTTTGATTAAGACACCAAAATCTAGAATGACTATTTTGCCCTTGGGCACTTCACCTCGTAACTCATTAAACACAACTCAAATGACTATGAGGGTTTCAAGTGTCATATCCATGAGGTAATTTTAAGGTTAGAAGCAAATAGGTAGACTTCTCAATATTTAATTTAATTTAAATATTTATTTAACCCTATAAAATAGGCTTTTTTAGAAATTGATTTATTTAACGTTCCAAGATAAAGTTTTTTATTTATGAGAAAATTATTATAGGTTTTCCTAGGTTAGAGAAAAACTTAGACAAAATTTTATGATTTTTTGAATTCAATTATTATTATTATTTAATTATTAAAAAATTTCAAATATATAATTAAATAAAAAATAATTTTTTTAATTACAAAAAATTATTTTTATATTTTTATTAGACTTCTTTGAGATGAAAAAATTCAGAGAATCAAATTTTTTATTTTTATAATTTTAAATTTATTCATTGTAATTATTTTAATGAGAAAATAAAGAAAATTCATTTTTTAAGCTTTTAAGATTTATTTTTAAATTATAAAAATTAGAATAAATATTTTAATGAGTTCCATATGATTAAGAGTCCATTAGGAATATTTTGAAGTATTTTAATATTTTTGAGATTTTTTATTATTTTTAACTAATTTAAAATTCAAAATAAAGCTAAAAGATTAATTATTTTCTAAAAAATAATTTTTACTTTTCCCAAGTCTCTCTTATCACAAGGAACTCATAAAATCACTTTTCATAGATTTTTCAAGTGTATTTAATTTATTATAATTATTTTTGTACAAAAATATAAGAAATCCAACTTTAATACCTCAACTTAATCAAATAATTTTCAAATTTTAATAGTGGATAAATATTATTTTTATGAACAATATATAATTTATAAATTTTAACACAAATTATTAACACTTAATTAAATATAGAAATTTACAAGATAATTCAAGACATCATGATATTTTTCCTAGACTTCTCTAACCACAGGAAACCTACTAAAATTATTCCCATAATTTTCTAGATGATATTTTAATTTTTATAATTAAAATAATCTAAAATGGTTACTCTATCTTAAAAATTAGGGCTAGATGCATAGAGATGTCCTCTGACCTTGGAAAAAATAGAGAACATAGTTTGTGTCAAGAAGAACAAACCCTCAAAATTTTAAGAGACGTTGAGCAATATTTGATCATAATAAATTAAAATACTCCAGAGGGTATTTAATTCATTAAAAATAAAAGGTTAAAAAAATAATTTTTATCTTTCATCCACATTATTCTCCTCTATTCACTGAGAAAAAAGGTATTTTTCTTTTATTTTTATGATTTTTTTAGAGAAATATATGGACTTTTGAAGTTTAGGCATTTCAAATAATTCAAGAAACCCTATTTTTCTACTTTTCCAGTGCGGCGCTAAGTGGATCCTAGGCAGCTCCAATAGAGCACGCGGCGCTCCGCCATTTGAAGCTGACAGCCACGTATCTACCACACGGACTGCGCTTGACGGACCATATCCTCGTTTGGCTTCATCAGGACCGTTCACTGGATAAATGCGTGATTGGACGACATCCGTCCATCATCCCCTTGTACCCTAACCTGTGAACAGTTCAACTTAAAACCTTAAGCTCTCTAGCTAGACTTAACCAAATCACTTTTGGTTTGTTTCTAAACCTTCATCTACTATAGAAGAACCTATGCATATGGTATATACGATATGAAATATAGTAAATACATATAATGAATCAAAAAGGCTCGGATTAGGGTTGAGGTTCAATACCTTTGTATGAAAGGGGAGGCCTCAATTAGATAGTTGTGGTAGCTTTGCTTGAGTCCAACAAACCTCCATATGAAGTCTTATGCCCTCGTGAATTGTATAGATAAGTTTTTTTTCAAACCTAGTTTCTGGTGCTGATCTAGAGCTATCCTAGAGTCTGTTTCAGAGGGGGATTTGATGGGGAATCAACTCCTCTTGCTCTTGGGATAGTGTGTGCACAATTAATTGGAGTTTGGTTCGCTATGGAGGTTTGGCGAATTTTGTTCTAGTTTTTTAGGCAAATTTTAATGAATAAATTGGCTCTATGGAGTGGATATGGGTGGCTGAGAGCAAGGAGATTACACTTAAGAAAGTTTGAAGAACCTATGGTGAGATTTTGGCATTGTTACCCTAAGGTTTTTAGCTCTCTCTTGTTTTCCTTGGAGGAGGTGAGTCTTTATAGAGGGGCTTGGAGTGGAGCTCAGGACCAATTAGTGGGTGCAATAAGCTGCTTATGTAGAGGTCAAAAGAGTTTCAAAGATTAATTAGGATGAGCTGTCCTGTAGGGTTAAAATTGGGTTTACGTTTTGTGAGGTGGCTCTTGGTTTTGGCATTTTCCGGCCACTAGGCCCGTCGGCAGGGCCAGGGGTGGTTGTCAAGCGGTCAAGTGAGCCAGGGAGAGGGTTAATTATTGTTAACCCTCAATGACAAGTGATGATGGAGGAGATATTTTTTTAAGGCCCAAAAAGGGACGACAGGGCCAAGGGTGGTGGCCAGGTGGTCAGGTGAGCCAAGGAGAGGGTTAATTATGGTTAACCCTCAATGACAAGTGATGATGAAGGAGATATTTTAGTTAAGGCCCAAAAATGGGATAAGATCCATTAAATTTGGGGAACCTTGGTCCATAGCTCACCAAGCTAGTTTAACATGGTTTAGCCTGGTCAATAGAGTGTGCTTAGTGGTTGTGGTAACATCAATTTGGTGACTTTATCTTGACTAACTCAATTTTAGTGATGGGGTTCAATTTGGGTCATGATGGCTAGAAATTGGGTCTGTGTTAGCTTAGCCGTGAAATTAAGCTCAATTGATTGATTAACATTGTGTAGATTTCTAAGATGATTTTAGAAAAGATTTTGGAGTGGTTTGGAGTTGATTTGGAAGTTCAATTAGAGGGATTTTAGGCATTTGGTCAATTTGGGGGTGTTGGGTAGGACGTGGGTTTAGATTAAGCTAAGGTTGGGTTAAGTCCAAATTGATGGTTGAAAATGGTCTATCGTAATATCATGAAGAGTTCTCAACATGAATTGGGAGTCTATTTTGGGGTTAGGGCACCCAATTTGGTGGAATTTGAGGATACAACCCATTTGGGGCAAATTTGGAAATTTTGGACTTGGGTTAAAATTGGGAGAAATTAAGGTTTGAAAAAGGCCAATTAAAGGTCCAATTTGAAATGTATGATTGTTATGAATAGTTCAGGATTCAAATTGGGGCAAATTGAGTAGGCAATGGGTTTCAATTAAGTCATAGGGTCAAAATTGGTGGTTTTGATTTGAATCAAAATTAAGCTCAAAGCATGGGTAAATTAGCTTTGTATTTGGTTTAAATTGATCATATGAAAGAATAATTTGAGTGTAAGATAGAAATTGGGGAGGATTGGGGCCATGCTGATGGACATTTGAAGTGAATTTGGGGAAATTGGGCCTTTAAAAGTAATTTGGGAGTTTTTTTGTAAAAAAATGGTCAAATTGGTCAAAATTGGTTTTGGAGACATTTGAAATGATTTTGGAGGTTTTGGGAAAGTTTGGGTGCCAAGGGTACTTTTGTAATTTTGGAAAAATTTGTGGGTATTTTGGCAATTTTGACAATTTTGGGTGGTTTTGGGCAATTTGGGTATTTTGAAATGGTTTGAAATGATTTTTAAACAAATTTGGATATTTTAGGTGAATTTGGAAATTTTGGCCAAATTTAGGATTTCTAGGGAATTTAGGTAATTTAGGTGGATTTAGGGGTAAAATACCAAGTCAGATTTTTTTGGTAGAACTGGGGTGTCAACCACCATGTATGAGCTATGTACCAATGGAATCCCCATTTGGGTCCTCTATGTACTTGTCTTACCTAAACCCTAGCATAGGGCTAGTGGGACTAGGGGACCATCTACATGAGTTTCCCAAAAGCTCAAGGGATCAAAGTGAAGAATTTTGGGTTTACAGTTGTAAGTGGATATAGGTGGTAGTGAGTGTAAGTGAGAGGACTAGCTCCAGACTAACTCCTAGGGTCAGCCTTGAGGCCAAGCATTCCTATGGGGACTCTCCGTGAAATCCTCCATACTGACCCCACCTACTAAGTGTTAGTGGTCAGGAACAATATGTGGAACTTCAAGTTGAGCAAAAAAAAGTTTAGAGTTTCTAATGGTGAGGGTTCCTTTTCTAGTTTTCTAGGAATATTCATTAGGAAAACCCTATGGCTAGACCCTACGCTAATAAAGACAGAAAACTAAACCTAAACCAAAAGGGAGCTCAACAAATACAAACACAAATCATAAACAGACATAAAAAAAAATAAAGAGGACTCATAAAACATCAATTTTCATCTCCTTCTTCTTCATCATCTGATTCTTTTTCTTCTTTTTCTTCTTCTTCTTCATCATCATCATGAATGGAAGTATAGGGAGGGAAACTGGGGCAAGCAGGAAAGTCCACATTAGGTTTGCCGCTAAGGTGTCTTACCATGGCATTTTCAAACTCAATATCATGTTGAACTCTCCTCTGCTTATATTCATCATTATATGCATTCCTTGCTCCTATTTCTCCCAACTGAGTTTGAATATTAGAGCTATCCTAGAGTCTGTTTCAAGATGAGTCACCCTTAGGACTGTCGCTCCTTAGGATTGACCTTGGGTGTTGGTCTAAGGCTAAGGCACCCACTTGCACTCACAATCACTCACTACCCTAAACCTAGAACTTCCTGGCTTCGATCCCTTGATACTTTTGGGAGACTCATGTAGGTGGTTCCCTAAACTCATTAGTCTTAGGCTAGGGTTTGGCTAAGATCACTACATAGAGGACCCATAATGGGTTTTATATTGGTCCATGGCTTATTAATGGTGGATGGTAATCCAACACTACCAAGATACCCAACCTAGCCTTTTTTTCCCCTAAAACTCCTCCACATTAAGTAGATACCTTTGGGACCCAAAATTTGGACAAAATTTCCAAATCTAGCCAAAATACCCAAATTGGTTCAAAAATCCTTGAAAACACCTTGAAAACACCAAAACTACCCAAAATCCCCAAATTGGCCAAATTACCAAAATACCCCTCCTTACCCCAAAATTCCAAAAAATTCCAAAAAAATCCCAAAAATTCCCAAAACCTCCCAAATATTCGCAATTTCATTTTTTTCAACTATCACATAACCTATTTTGGCCAATTTGACCATCTTTGATCATAACCCCCAAATTGCCCTTTAAAGGCCCATATTTTCCCCAAATTACCTCAAATGTCTAGCCAATTGGTCTCAATTTACCACAATTTAACTTCAAAAATCAAATTCACCCTTGATATGACCAATTTAAACCAAATCCAAGCTCAATTGGTCCATCATTTGGACCCAATTTTGATTTAAACCAAAAACCCAATTTTTGCTCTATAACTTTATTCCACCAAATTGAACCCATAGTCCACTCAATTTGCCTCAATTTGTGTTGAAAAACATTCATAACATCCCAATACATCAAAATTGACCTTCAATTGGCCTTGGTGAGACCTCAATTTCATTTTATTTCAATCTAAGTCCAAAAGCCCCAAATTTGCCCTAAATTGGCCATATCTCAATATCTCACCAAATTGAGGGCCTTAACCACAACATTTCCACTCTATCCCATTATGAAAAACATTCAAAACATCACCATTGATCATTTGGACCATTAAATTTGGATTTAACCCAAGTATAACCCAACCTAGACCCATGTCTAGCCCAACATACCCAAAATTGACCAAATTCCAAAAATCCCTCAAATTAACCTACCAATTGGACTCATAATCACTTCAACCCTTCACCAAAAATCTTCATAACAATCATCAACACAATTTTTATCAATAAATAAGGTTAATTGACATGGTTAACCTATCCGAAACCCAAACTTTGATCACTTGAACCCACATTGAACCTATGCATTAAAGATGGCCCAACTACCCTAAAGTCATCAAATTAACTCCACCTCAGCCATTTGTTAAACTCTAAGACTGAGCCAAAACCCATCTAACCACCTAAAAGAAGACATGGGCCATAAGTCCCCCAAATTAATGGATTTTATTTCCAAAAATGCACATGCTTAAGATACCCTTACAAAAACTAAACCTCATTGCATTAAGTTGCTTTGACAGATTACTTTGGAAGCCCTGAGAACCTAGCCACCTCCCCCTGCCATGGATGGCCAGCCTAATCACTGGAGAAGCTCAAAATTGAGAGCAAATCAAACATAGAGGCCAGCTCAGCCAAACCAAAATGTAGAGCTCCTCTGCCCTCCACCTAAGCATCACAATGCACCCAAACATTTGCCTTGAGAGCACCCCATGGCCATTTTTATAAAAACTCACCTCCATGTCCATTGGAGGCGTGCTAAAACATTCTTAGAGAGAGCCCCCCAAACTTCTCACAGAGCTTCTCTGAGATCCCCTCAGTGTAATACAACCCTCTTCCCCCACTGAATTCCACTATGGAAGCTCAATTTTGAGCTCAAACCTCTGTCAAAAACTAGGACAGAGCTCATTACACTTCCACAGTCCACCAAACTTATATTACTTGTGCCCACACCTTCACAACAAAGAAAGAAGCCAAAGCCCCATAAACTCCCCCTCTGAAATAGCTTCTACAATAGGTCTATACCAACACCCAAATCCGGCCGTGATCGAAATCATATCTATGCCTCACACCAAGAAAAGAGACTAAATCTTTAGCCTCTTTGGATTACATTGAACAACCCAAGACCCTCTAATTGAAGCTCCACTTCTCTGAGCAAAGGTATAAAAGTTCTCTTCCTCCCGAGCACATTCTGATTCTCCATTTAATTAGGCTTAGTTTAATTGCATGATTAACGTATGGATGTGTTCGTCTCACCTAGATGAGTCCTTATGATCAAACATGAGGTGATTTGGTTGAGTATAGGTTGATATCTAAAGGTTTTAGTGTGGACGGTCACGAGATCATTTTATCAGGGACAATGACGGGGAGTCGTTTGATCAAGTGTATCGAATGAATAGAGGAGATCGAGTCTGATAGCCTTCGGAACATAAACCGAGGACCGAGTCAGTGCTGAGGTGGAAGGCATCATCAAATGGGAGCACTCTGCGTGGAATTCGAAGCTGCCTAGGATCTACATGGCGTCGCGCTCTTTAAATAGATAAATTGGGATTTTTCCTACTTATTTAAATACCCCTAATTTAAAAAATTCATATCTTGGTGTAGAAAAATTACAAAAATAAAATAAAAATACCCTCTTACTCAAAGAATAAAGGAGAAATATGTGGAATTAATTTTTGGTCCATGTGATGCAAATTTTATTTTTAATTAATTAAACACTGATTTGAATCTTTTGATTCTCCATGCATGTAGACTTATCACCATAGCTTGAATTTTTGGCATGTTGTAGCCTCTGTCAAGGGGAACATTCTTTGATTTTTCCAAAGTCAGAGGAGGTCCCTAGACAGAGAATCACATTTTTCAAATTTATGTGCATTATTTTCGTAAAATAATCATGAAAATTAGCATGTTGCTTAGAAAAATCCAAGAAAATTTTCGAAGGTTTACTATGACCAAAGAACCCTTGGGAAAATTTCTCATGAGTTAAGTCATTCAAAATACATCTAATCTTTACAATTCCTAAATCACTAAGATAATTAATTTTGAAAAATAAAAACAACAAAATGACTTGATTTTTGAGCTCCACTATTTTTTAGGATCCAAAAAAACTCATCATAAAAATTTCAAAGCATTTTAAGCTCATTTGATAACTTAAATTGATTTTTCAAGTTAAATAACATTTTTGGCACAAAAATGATTTTAAAAATCCAAATATAACTTGAAAAATTATAAAACTTGGTTTTTTGAGTTAAAAATGATTTTTAAAGGCTAAAAATGGGTTTTCATTAAGAATAATTCCAATAAATCAAATAAAACTTGGAACAATATAAAATCTTCTCCCATGAGATTTTTAAGAATATAAATATTAATTTTCCTAATTTAAAATATTTTATATTTAACAAATACCCTAGAACTTAAAATAGTTCTTGAAATTCAAATAAAAATTAAAAAATCATGAAATTTGGTTCGAAGGTTTGTTTGGTCTAGGTCTACCTCCAGTCAAAATTTTAAGGGATTAGGATTACTTTGATCAAGTTAGGAATTTTCTTTGGAAAATCCTATTTTTTGCATGAA
This sequence comes from Phalaenopsis hybrid cultivar, assembly GCA_002079205.1. NCBI lineage: Eukaryota > Viridiplantae > Streptophyta > Magnoliopsida > Asparagales > Orchidaceae > Phalaenopsis > Phalaenopsis hybrid cultivar. Next base: position 49,046 of record JXCR01135793.1, on the reverse strand, counting down.
AATAATTATGTAAATTAATTTAAACATTGAAAAACCACATTTTCTCCTATGATGTCTTAATTCACCCATAAATGAGTTAGGATAAAAATTTTAAGTACACATTTTCTCCTCTGATGTCTCAATTGACCCATGAATGAAATAGGATAAAAATTTCAAAGTCATTGAAATTGAAAAATCACATTTTCTTCTCTAATGTCTTAATTGACCCATGAATAAGGTAGGATAAAAATTTCAAAGTCATTTAGATTAAATTTGATAAATTATGAAGTGTTAGAGCCTTAAGGGCAAATGTGTAATTTTGGAAATTTAGTCTTAATTAACATTTAGGCTTAATTCAAGGAGGATCTTAATTGACCCATGAATGAGGTAGGATAAAAATTTCAAAGTCATTTGAATTTAATTTTACTAAATTTATGAAGTGTTAGAGCCTTAGGGGCAAATGTGTAATTTTGGAAATTTAGCCTTAATTAACATTTAGACTTAATTCAAGGAGGGAAATGGGTAACCTCTAATCTTAATTTGGATATTTGAAACACAAGGGGTTAATTGGTAGAAACCAACCTCACTTTTTAATTGAAAAGATAAGTTAATGAATTTCTAAATTATTAAAATTTGGAAGTTTATTAAAATAAAATGAACCTACGGCTTAGGGGTATGACTTTATGAAGTCAATAACTAATCAATTTGATTCCTCGATTTTGATTTTCAAATAAATTTCAAATCATGACTTATGACCATCTAAAGCTTAATCTTTTCAAAACTAATTAAGGCACTCACCTAGGCTTAAGGGCTTAGCAGTGACTTAAGTTAAATTAAGTTTCATTTAAATGAGGATTAGAAAAGTAAATATCATTGAAAATTAGAACATCTTTTAAACACTACAAGCTTAATTATAACCAAAATTTGGTTAAGTGTTCTAATAACACCAACTTGCTACTTTAAGGGTCTTCACCCCCATAATTTTCAAAATTAAATTAAAAATGATAATTATCGTACTCTTAGAGATAATTGAGACATTAATGTTCATTGAGTACTAAGAGTATTTATAGGATGAATTATTAAGCAACATAATAAGTTTAAAAGAATAGCACGGATCTGCTTCGTTCTCTAAATCTGTTGGATACCCGGGAGATCTACTAAACTTAACATATTTTGCTTGACAACATCAATCTTAATTAAACTCCTAAGGACCGACCAAGATATGACCTAGGGTTAGGTAGGTCGACAAAATTTTACTTCCTTATCTCATAGAAACTGCCTTAACATGCCTTTTGAGTTTCACGTGGTGGAACGATAAAACTTGATCATGCCTGCAAACTTGCTTTTCACCTTGCATGAAATCCAAAACTGCCAGGATAGCCACAAAACCAAAACCAAAACCAAAACTAAAATCAACCAAGATAAAATTCACCGCCACAATATTCAATAAATAAAACAACTCAAAATTTAATCACAAACATCACACAAAAATACAATCGCAACTAAATTAAGATGTCTCTATCAGATGATCGGGAATCCCTCGGAGATGGTAACCTATGGTTTCTAACGAGACATGGTCTAAATGAAATTATGGAACTCATTAAGTTGAGTTTAGTAAGTTCATTTGGACTAAGTCAATCTAATAGAAAATAGTGGTGCCAGAACGAGGGAACCGTAGGATCCTAACTGGTGTCACTCTCATCAACTTTAACATGCCCCCATAAAATTTAAAGAACTTCAACCATAGGGCCACCTGATTAGAATCATAACTTGAAACACTAAAAAACTCAAACTCGTTGTGGCAAGGAGCTTTGAGCTAGCATGGTGGGCAGCACGGCCATCTTCAACAGCAAAAACTGTCTTCTCCAGCTAAACTAATCTTCCTTCCTTAGACTTAAACAACAAAGCCATAGGACTTGGAGGTTGCTTTCTTATGCAACGTAAATCCTCACCTTATGTTTAGGCCTTTGCATAGCCTTGCTATACAATATAAGCCTTAACCCGTCTTACAATTCTGAGGTCGTCTTCCAGGCTATTTGTGTGATCATTTCACACGAATGTAAGCCCTAACTAATAAAATTGACTTCCAGGCTATTTGTGTGATCGTTTCACATGAATGTAAGCCCTAACTAATAAAATTGGCAGAATGAAACAGCTAAATATTTATCCTCGAAATTGAAGCCAAACATTAGGATAGCTTGATAATTCACTGAGATTGAAGACCTAAATATTTCTCCTCAAAACTGAAGCCAAACATTATGATAGCTTGGGAAGTCACCAGGGTTCTCCTCTTACTTCTCCTCAAAGTTGAAGCCAAACATTAAGATAGCTTGGGAAGTCACCGAGGTTCTCCTCTATCCATGACATCCCCAGTTCTTCCTCCTTTGGACTCTACAACAAAATGTTCCAAATTTGAACTAATCTCCTTTCACACCTCTACGTCCGATCTCATTGAAGATTCATACCCTTTGAAACTCCTTGAAGATAATAGTTCCTGATTTTTATATAGAGTCTTCTTAGTTGACTTTGGTCATTTAAGATGTAATTAACTATATGGGTTTGCCCTTATAGGAAGCATGTCTGAACCCAGTTTAATATAAACTTTATTTAATTCTTTATATTAAATAAGGGAACTTGTCGGCAAATATAAAGGTTTTGCAGACCAAATGGATGTCATATATTTCTTAATTTATTTGATCATGCCTCATCCTCAATTCTTGTGTTTATCCTTCGGGATAGATACATGGTTTGAGATGCAACGCTCTTTCATCTAAACTATGAGAAATATGCTGTCAGTTTGATTTAATTTTTTTTTGAAATAAAATATATACGTAAATTAAATGTCCTTCCAAAGCGGGAAACAAAATTTTGATTACGGTGACCGACAGCTTGTTACGGGCAACTCCAACTAAAAATGGCACCGACAGTTTCTGGCGATTTCGCTGAGGACAAGCTTTTCTCTCCATACAAATCAAGAAATATTATCTTCACATCATCGCTAATATGTCCATGCTTCTATTGGACCAAATTAACCTTCTTCTCTTGGTATACTTTACTCATTTCTATTTTGGGAAAGTACGCTTAACTCTTTGGACTTCAGGACTAGTTGTTCAACCATCATTGAACAGAGGGGTTCAGAAGGCCATTAAGAACTTTTTAAATTTTCATGTGGGGTCGGACCCACAATAGGTGTGTCGGTGGACTAGTTCCAGCTAGGCATTGTCTATCACTAAACAGGTCCCGCACTGGGTCCTAAAGTACTTCACATCTCTCTTTTAATTTGATTTGCTATTTTGCAAATTAAACCAAATCGTGTTGTGTTGCACGCTCTTTGAAACTTTCTTATACTAATTAAATTTTACACTTTTTTTAAACAAGATTTTAAAATACCAATAAATTGAGACCCACTTGGTCTACAAATCAACCTCTACTTTCAGTGCTTGCACTAAAAATTATGAGGGTTTTGGCCATATAGCTAACCCGAAACTTGCTATTTTCAAGCCTGTTGCAATGGCCTACGCAACGCTGAACTTTTCCTACAACCTGTCGATGAGCCACGAACCCCGTAACCTCGCTCCTACCATCAAATTTAGAGCTGAATTTGAGGATCTCGAGGTCATCCTCGAGAAAGCCCAGTTTGTAGTGATGAAGATTGCCACTCCAGAAATATAGGAACCGTCTGCACAATTCAGTTTGAACTGCTTTCAAGACTTCCCTGCCTGCAAGAAGTCTAAAACTACTATCGTCGCAGCACCCGCCAAACCTGCTAGCCCCGCTGCTGCTAAGGAAAAAGAAGTAATGATTATTGAGGATCCGACTGAGGGATTAACTATTCCACCACCTGTGTTTGAAATCAGATCAAGTTTGAGGACTGTACCGTAGACTCGAACTCAAAGGAGGAATCGTAACAAAAACGTTCGGAGGGCCATTAAATCCCAGGCTCCCAAGGAGACACCCGTTGAAGAGAAGCCTCATCAAGATGAAGAAGTGTTACCAGAAATTTATCCATTCCTACGAGGGAGTAGATTCCATCCTCTAACGGATACCGATGGATACGCGAGTATCCGGAGAATCGCTGTCGCATTACCACCACTTCATGGACATGGTGAGGAGAGAAAGAGGTTCACTCCTATTACCCGAGTTAGTGCAATTTGAAGGAGGCTTGTAACCAAAGAAGGATGTTCAGTTAGCAAGTTACTTAAAGGAGTGGGAGATGCAATTTCCCCTCACTTTAAGAAGGAAATATTTAAGGGTGTTAAGTCCGCCACACAGTCCCACAAGACAACTGGAGTGCCACCTACTCGAATCCCCGTTTGGTCCCCTTTAGGGAATAGACTTGATACCACATTGATTACTACTGATTACACTGCCACCAGGACCACAGGCAATCGACCAGTTAAGTCAAGACCGGTTCCAAAAATCTTACCCGTCACCCATTATGGAGATATTCTTACAATCCCAAAGGCAAAGACAAGATGATTACCTGACACTATATCCAGTCTACACCATGGCGAGCATACTTTCTCCCAACATACCAATGTTTCTACTACGACACTCCGTCCTGAAACAACATCATCAAAAAAGAAAAAGGTATAGGTACCCAAGATCGTTGCACCGACACAGTCCAGTGAACCCGTGGGACAAAAACAGGAAATGAAACCAAGATCTATGATATCTAAAATTGACGTGACAATAGCCATGGAGATGGAGGAACAAGTAGAGGATGTCCATCAGAGTCCTCTAGATCTTAAAGCAATTAAAGAATCAATAATTGAAGAGAAAGTTGAGAAACTCAGGATCGAGATTTCTGAGTTAGCTCAAGAACATGGAGTTTTCGTTGATAGTGACGATGAAAATATTGATTACAATGATTACTTGGAGGAAGATTTCATGGATGTCCATGTAATTGAAACCAGAGCCGCCACATCTGCGCGTGAGGCTCAACCTCACACCGAAGAGAACGCCGTAGATCAACTGCGTAGGGCTATCCTCCTAAGGGATGAGCAAGTTAGTCTATTGTAGAAAAAAATAGAAGAGATGACCGCAGCCATGACCAAGTAGAAGAGTCTCAAAGAGGAAATTAAGCACATGGAGCTACTTTAAAAGGATAAGATTACCAGAGTGTTCAAAAAGAAATCAGTTGTAGTGGTAGCCGTCTACAAAGCAAAGTAGCCGATAAAAACATATGTAGAAGAGCATCGCCAGTATTTGTCACAATACTCTCAAAAGCAGAATAGTTAATCTAACCAATGAACGCCTCAAGAGGGATCACCTCGAGTAGGGGAAAAAATGTCCCTTTCAGAGCAATGTAAGACGGTGTATTCTTTCAAAGATGAAGCTAAACCTAAAATATTTAGAAGTCTAATGAAGAAGCCAAAATTCAAACTACCAGATCCAAAGAAGCCTGAAGAGTTGGATAGGAAGAATGAGCCAAATTTTTGCCCATACCACCGGTTGCTCAAGCACACTATAGAAAAATGCTTCATCTTTATGGATTGGCTCGAGAGGAACCTTAAAGATGAGAACGTAACAATCCCGAAAGAATATTTAAAAGAACCTGAAAAAAGTTCCATAAATATGATTTCGGCGGAGCCAATCTCCCCAATCAATCAGTATATTGGAACAGATGGATGGAGTACAACTTGGGATGAACTCAAGAGGGTCCTTAATCAAATACAGGATTCATTGAAACAAGCTTCTACAAATACTGAAGAAGAATGGAATGAGGTATGGAGCAGATCATCCAAGAAAATTTTGAACAAAATCCAGCCTGCATCAAAACAAGCCTCCATTCAGAGTCTGAAACATACCAAGCCCGAGATGAAGGTTTCGTCAAGAGATCCATCATCTTCATAGACAAAGAAGAAGAAGAAAAGTGTCACTACAAAGATTGATAGCACCGGGGGTAGGATAGGGGCTGCCTCTACTAGATTAGTTGTCTCAGATTCGGGGAAGAAATTCCTCGAATCCCTTACTTTGTATGACTATCTTTTTGTCCCTACGAGGTCTTATGAATATAATGATTGTGATTTTTTCTACGTTTTAACTGTTTCTAATGATAACGTAACTGATCATGGCCAATCTGACTTCGATCTAGATCCCCAAAATGAACCTCAAATCGTGCCCGAGTCTGACAAACTCGTTGTCAAGCCCAAAGAAGATATCAATGACACCGCTTACAATATCTTCGATAACGAGGAGCCAATCCTCGAGCACCATGGTACACCACTTGCCATCAACTTAGATCTTTTTGATGAAGAGAAGGAGAAACCAAAAGATTCAACAATGATATCTTAAGAAGAAGAAATCATAAAAATTAACTTAAACCCTAAACAGATAAAGGAAGGTAGATAATGACTCGAGAGGAGATACCTCCACCTCCACCAGTGGAAGAACTACATGATCAAGCCAAAATCGAAGAATCATACAAGGTAGACTACAACGTGCTCACAAATCTTAGGAAGTTACTGGCCCGATTAAGCATCTACGACGCTCTGATCCTATCAAAGGAGATCAGAGAGTCTCCGGTTAAGGCTTTGCTTGACCCGTAAAGTTGCTTAGCTCAGTTGGCCAGTACATCCTCAGATGAAGTTTGCTCGTTGAAAGAACAGCCTGGGGTAACCTTCACAGATGAAGACTTGTTGTTCGGTACCGCCGACCACAATCGTCCACGCTACATCTCCGTCAACATCGACAAATTTGTGTTGTACAGAGTATTTGTAGAACCTGGAGCATCTCTTAACTTGATGAGCCTACGAACAATGGCCTACTTGGATATTGAAGCTCAAGAGCTTAGAGTCAATAAAATGATGTTAAGAGGATTCAACCAAAAGGGTGAAAGAGCCCTCAGATCAATTACATTACTTCTGAAGGTTGGAGAACTCATGACAATAGCTAAATTTCATATCATCGATGCCGAGACCTCTTTTAATGCTCTACTGAATAAACTATGGATTCATGAACACAATATGGTTTCATCATCTCTACACCAGTGCATCAAATACCACAAAGATGGTCAAGAAAATTGAATCAAACGAGACCTACAACCATTTTTAGTGCATGAATTTTGTATCCATGAAGATGCTACCTACAACGCGCCTCCAAATAAGACTGTCTTCTCTCGTGAAGTTATCACAAACAAAGATGAAGATTCAGAAGAATTGCAAAGAGGAGGTCATTCAACTCCACTTCAACGATCTTCCACCACTCCCTTACAACGAGTTGGTGAAAGTTCTTTTAGTTCGCACACCAGAGGTTGAGGCCAGGGATGTGCACAAGGAAGGATCAATTTAATCATTGAACGGACTAGGTCAACCATCAACATTGGTGATGAAGACAGTTCTGAAGATGAGATAATTATGACAAGATGAAAGAAACCTCAGTACGAGATATCCTTAGAAGATATAAAAAAGAATTAATATGAAATAATGTATGATAGGATAAACCACTATGTGATTGCTATGACCCTCACTCTGATTCTCCCTCAAAAGGTCGTGTGTTTAGAGGTCAAGGAAGTCCATAGTGTTGGTTCAAAGCCGATCAAATTTTACCATTCTTCTACCTCTACCTTTACATTGCTTTTTTTGCATCTTTTTGCTCCAATGACCCTAATACATCATTATTGCAACCAAACATCAAAAATGCATTTCTCTAATGTGCAACATCATCAAAAATAGAATAAAATAGGTATGAAAATCTCAACATATTTTTCTTTGGTCAAAATCCCCCAAACTTAACCATTACTTGTCCTCAAGTAATGTTAGTACTATATAAAAGTTATGATCTATTGTAGTAAAGTTTTCATTCATAAATACTATAAGTTTGATTTAAATAAATATCATAGTGAGTTTTTTAGAAAAAAAAATTCAAGTAATTGAGTTAACTCTGTAACCACAAGATTATCTAGTAATCAAGTTTAATAGTTCTAGTCTTCTATTCATTTCAAGAATGACTATGCGTTACAATATTAAGTCACTTAGAATATTCAAATAACAGGAACTTCATGAGAACACTACTAGTAAAAGATCTATTCCATAAATATAAATTCAGTTATTTAAGTTTTCCTTTTAGGTAGGTCCAGTGAAGCCAATTTTTGATTAGGCATATCCTCAAGCTTCTCCTTACTTCTATAATATTTTTCTTTCTTTTCTCTTTTTCATTTGGATTTCTTTCAATCCTATATATTTTTTTTTCTTTTTATGGATTATTGTCAATCCTTTCTTTTTCCTTTTACAAGTTAGGATTACTATATCTAGATAGCCTTTAATGATTTTGAACATCACCTTTCTTTCCATCAATTTGAAACTTAAAGAATTCATTTACCTTATAAATATTTCATATTTTTTATATCATTGAGCCTCAATCTTTTCTTCTCAAATGAATTTCCAGATTCTTAATACTTAAAAATATAGTTTCCATTACTTAAAATAGTTAATCATAATCTTATTCTCTTATACTAAATATCTTATATTACAAAATTAATTTTCATTACAAAAATATTTTTTTTAAATCTACCACAATATTTAAATAGATACAAAATATAGTTATCTGAATTAATTTCACTTCATTAAATCATATTAATAATTTTTGAAAATATTGAAATAGAGGACATCTAATAGTTAATCTATTTCTTCCCTCCCCCAAACTTAAATTTTTCAATATAAAATAATACAGGTGGAAAGAAAAAAAACTCTAAATATAAATCTTACCGTAGTATTTTAGGCATTTTCATCATTCTGAAATTTTTGCAAGCCTTCTCAAAATTTCTTCTTCACCTGGTCTGTAATATTAGGAGCTTTCTACACATATCAATCATTAGAGAAATTTTTGGGTAATGAAATTTTGAAATAAGTATAAAACTTAAACATTAAACAAGCACAATATTTCCTACACAATTACAATGCTAAAGAAACCAATTATAATTAAAATGCAAAATAAAAATCACATTACATTCCAAAATACTACTCAACATCTATTATACTACGCATGAAAATTTAACTACCACATTAAATTTATAACAAAAACTTAAAAATTATCCAAGTGCAACATAACAATAAACATGAAAGTCTAATTACTCGCAAATATCCAATTTTATTACAAAAGATCACAAAAATAAAAGTACATGTACAAGTACATCAATTCTATTAAATATCAAAATCCTAAACTATGTCTTCATCTCCTTGATTAGCAAATGGATCCGGTGATAACATTCATTTAATATCAAAATCCCAAGCTATATCTTCATCACCTTGATCAGCAGGTGGATCGAGATGATACTGAGTATACCGGGGGCACTCAGAAAAAGTAACATCAGGCTCACCTCTGTAGTGTCGGGCCTGAGCTTCATAATAAGCTACCTCAAATTTTGAATGCCTCTAAAGGTACTCACTATCATATTCATGTTGACATTCTAAACCTCCAATCCTTCCATTTATTAATTCTATGCTCTTCCACTGCAAGGTCAACTTATTCATCAAATCAGTCAGAGTAGGGGAACTAGAAGGTGGAAGGTCATAACTTGTAGAGGGAACATCTATACTAGTAGAAGGTTCTTGACTCCTTCCAGTTCTCCATTACTCATGGGATTCATAAGTTTTCAAATTGGCCTTACTAATGGGTTTCATAGGGTAAACTGACTTCATAATTATTGATCCAATATTGATCGGCAGTCCGCTTTGGATGCAATATATCAAAATAGCACTTTCTTTAGAAACTTTACTGATCTTCATTGTCAGTAACAGTTTCACATAAATGAAAAAGTGCCAGTGTTTTGAAACGGGATTTAGGAGTGTCGCAAATAAACTAACATACCTGTTTTCTCTCATTTCCCAGTCTTCAGTTTTGTCCGTTAAATACTGATAAATTTCATTCATCTAGTTTCTTGTTGGGATGAAATTGGAATAGTGGCAGACAGGAACATTCTCAATCATGTATAATTAATTAATTCATGCAGGAGTGAAAGTGATCCATCTACCTTGTACATAAATGACTCCCTGAATGATTCCATGTAAATTTGAATAGAATTTTTTCACCACAGGAACAACCACGGCGGTGGCAGTATAGCACAACACTTCCCATCTTCACCGCATTATCATCTCTTCAATTGCATTAGAGGGATTATGCAATCCTCGATTTACGAATCCTCGTTCCTTGGTCAATCTTTTCTTTGTCAGTAACTTGTTAATGATTTGCTGCGCTTCTGCACTGATAAACTTTCGCCGGTTGAAAACTCGTATTCTGGGATTTTCAGGGGAATTGGACGCCATAGGAATGAGATTGCTGGAGTTTCAATTCATTTTTTTGGGGAAATATGTCTTTAGGAATCGAATTTGGGAGTTTAAAAGGGTAACTCCCGCCCAAAAACCGCCAAAAACCACCATTCAAACCCAAGAAATCGTCATCTCGCCGGTCTCACTGTCGGCGGGGTCAAGGGTGCCGTCGGCAAGCCTCTGTATTTATTTTTCCTGGACTCTCTAGGAAAAACCCACCGTCGGTAGTGTCGATGGCGCTGTCAGCACCCAAGGCAAAAATTGCACAGTTTCGCTATAGTCCGAATGCGTTCCAATTTTTCTTTATGAATCAAATTCTTATAATGATTCAAGAGTAAATAAGAGTAGTATAGCTTAATACTGCCACAAACTAACGATAATTTCAAATAAAAACTATTATAATCATAAAAAAAATAAAGAGAAATATGAGTTTCCTCCTATAAAGCGCTTGGTTTAACGTCGTCAGCCCAACCTATTCAGGTGTTATTCAGATTGACTGATCATTAAAACCTCTTTAAAATTTGGTCTTTTATCCTCAAAATATGTTTTTAATCTGTGTCCATTTACTTTAAATCTATTTCCACTTTTCTGATCTTCAATTTCAATAGATCCGTAAGTATAAACTTGAGTCACAGTAAAGGGTCCTAACCAACGAGACTTCAATTTCCCACAAAATAACTTCAGTCTAGTATTATAAAGCAAAACTTCTTGTCCTGGTTCAAATTTCTTTTGGTTAATCTTCCGATCATGCCATAACTTTAGTTTCTCCTCATAAATTTTGTCATTATCATAAGATTCATTTCGTAACTCTTCCAATTCATTTAATTGTAACAATCTCTTCTTAACTAGCATCTTTCAAATTATAATTGAATTCTTTAATCGCTCAATATGCTTTATACTTCAATTCTACTGGTAAGTGACAAGTCTTTCCAAAAATTAGTTGTAAGGAGTCATTCTAATAGGAGTTTTATAAGCAGTCCTGTAAGCCCATAATGTTGTATCCAGTCTAGTGGACCAATCTACTCTACTAGGGTTTGTAGTCTTTTAAAGTATTTGTTTAATCTCTCTATTAGAAACTTTGGGTAACCCACTGGTTAGAGGATAATAGGCAGAGAGATTCTATGAATAATATTAAACTTTTTGGCCAATCTCTGAATGTATTTATTCCAAAAATGAGATCCTCCGTTAGTGATAATCATTTTAGGCCTTTTTTTCTAGTAAAAATATTTTTCATTAAAAATCTTGAAACACTTTTAGCATCACAACAAGGTAAAGCTTGTGCTTCAATCCACTTAAAAATGTAGTCTACTACAATTAATATATATAAGTTCCCAAATGAATGAATAAATGGTCCCATGAAATCTAATCCTCAAACATTAAAGATCTCAACTTCTAACATGAAATTCAGAGGCATTTCGTCTCTTCTAGATATATTGCCTGCTTGTTGACATCGATCACAAGTTTTTATATATATATAAACATTCCTAAAGATAGTAGGCCAAAAAATCTAGCTTTTAAAATTTTATATGCAGCTTTATCAATCCCAAAATGTCTAGTAGGCCAATAAAATCCAGCTTGTAAAATTTTATAAGCAGCTTTATCAATCCCAAAATGTCCTTTAGGCCAATAGAATCCAGCTTGTAAAATTTTATAAGCAGTTTTATCAGTTTCAAAATGTCCTAAAAATTCTGAATCATGACATTTTTGAATGATTAGCTCAGTTTCTTCATAAGGTACACATCTTCTCATAATTAGATCCTTACACTGTTTATATAAACAAGGCTCATCCCAAAAATATGTTTTCACATCATGAATGAATTTCCTTTCCTGTTGCAATGTCAACATAGGTGGCAAAATATCACTTACAATATAGTTAACAATATCAGCATACCATGGTATTTTCCACTCATTAATTTTATAAAGTTGTTCATCAGGGAAACTGTCTGTAATTTCATTGTCGATGTCAGATAATTCATCATTTTTTAATGTAATCAGCAATTTGATTATCAGTTCCCTTTCTATCAATAACCACAAAATCAAATTCTTGCATCAATAGCAATTTGATTATCAGTTCCCTTTCTATCAATAACCACAAGATCAAATTCTTGCATCAAAAGAATCCATCTAATCAACCTTGTGTCTGTAATTTTATTGTCGGTGTCAGATAATTCATGATTTTCTAATCTCGACAAATGATCAAATTATCAGTTCCCTTTCTATCAATAACCACAAGATCAAATTCTTGCATCAATAGTATCCATCTTATCAGTTCCCTTTCTATCAATAACCACAAGATCAAATTCTTGCATCAAAAGTATCAATCTAATCAGTTCCCTTTCTATCAATAACCACAAGATCAAATTCTTGCATCAAAAGTATCCATCTAATCAACATATCAATAACCACAAGATCAAATTCTTGCATCAAAAGTATCCATCTAATCAACCTTAGTTTGAATCAATAACCACAAGATCAAATTCTTGCATCAAAAGTATCCATCTAATTAACCTTGGTTTGCAAGATCAAATTCTTGCATCAATAGTATCCATCTAATCAACCTTGGTTTAGCATCCTTCTTTCGCATCAACAAATTCTTGCATCAAAAGTATCCATCTAATCAACCTTGGTTTGACATCCTTCTTTTGCATAAGAACAAATGATCAATAATTTGATTATCAGTTCCCTTTCTATCAATAACCACAAAATCAAATTCTTTCAAAAGTATCCATCTAATCAACCTTGGTTTGGCATCCTTCTTTTGCATCAGATATTTAATAGTAATCCATCTAATTAACCTTGGTTTGGCATCCTTCTTTTGCATCAGATATTTAATAGCAGAGTGACCAATCTAATCAGTTCCCTTTCTATCAATAACCACAAGATCAAATTCTTGCATCAAAAGTATCCATCTAATCAACATATCAATAACCACAAGATCAAATTCTTGCATCAAAAGTATCCATCTAATCAACCTTAGTTTGAATCAATAACCACAAGATCAAATTCTTGCATCAAAAGTATCCATCTAATTAACCTTGGTTTGACAAGATCAAATTCTTGCATCAAAAGTATCCATCTAATCAACCTTGGTTTGGCATCCTTCTTATGCATTAAATATTTAATAGCAGACTGGTCATTGTGCACAACACATTTAGCTCCAATTAAATAAGATCTAAAGTTATCTAAAGCATACAAAAAGGCCAGTAACTCTTTTTCAGTAACCGTAAAGTTAGTTTGTGCATCATTAAGAGTTTTACTAGCGTAATATATAACTTTTAAAATCTTTTCATACCTTTGTCCAGGAACAAATCCAATAGCATAATCACTAGCATCACACATCAATTCAAATGGTTTCTCCCAGTTAGGTGAAACTATAATAGGGGCTCTGATTAATTTTTCTTTTAATGACTCAAAGGCATTTAAAAAGCTTTCTAATAAATTCAAATTTCTTGTCCTTTTCTAAAAGTTGGCATGGAGGATTGGTAATTTTTGAAAAATCTTTAATAAAATGCCTGTAAAAACCAACATATCCAAGAAAACTCCTAACCACTCTTACAATAGTAGGAGGTGTTAGTTTAGTTATAACTTGAATTTTTGCATGGTCTATTTCTATATCATCTTCTGAAATTTTATGCCCTAACACAATCCCCCCTCAACCATAAATTGACATTTCTCCCAATTCAGAACCAGATTAGTTCTTTCGCATAACTCTAAAAATTTTTCAAGATAATTTAAGCATGCATCAAATGATGTCCAAATATAGAGAAATCATCCATACATACTTCCAATCCATCATCAATTAGCTTACTAAATATGGACATCATACATCTCTTGAATGTTGCAGGTGCATTACATAATCCTAAAGGCATTCTTCGAAAAGCAAAAGTTCCAAAATGACTAGTAAATATTGTCTCTTCTTGATCCTCAGGAGCAATAAGAATTTGATGGTAATCGGTATATCCATCTAAAAAATAAAATTATTTGAGCCCAGCAAGTCTATGTACGATTTAATCTAAAAAGAGTAAAGGGAAGTGATCTTTCTTGGTGGCAGTGTTTAATTTCCTATAATGAATGCAAATACGACACCCAGTAACTTGTATAATAGGTATTAATTCATTTCTTTCTTTCGTCTCAACAGTCACTCCTCCTTTCTTTGGAACACAAGGAATCGGACTTACCCAAGCACTATCTAAAATGACATATATACATCCAGTTCCTAACCATTTCAAAATTTCCTTCTCAACTACTTCTTTCATCGTTAGATTTAATCTCCTTTATGGATCAACTCTTGGTTTATATTGTTCATCTGATATAATTTTGTGTGTAAAGATCAAAGGATTGATTCCTTTAATATCAGCTAAGGTCCAACTATAAGCTTTCTTATATCTTTTCAATGTATCTAATAGTCTTTGCTCTTGCAAATCATTCAATTCCGAAGATATAATAACAGGTAATGTAGATGAGTCTTCCAAAAACACATACTTCAAGTGGCTAGGCAATCTTTTCAACTCAAGTTCAGGTGGTTTTATAATTGATGGAAATAGATTCTTATCAGCATTTTCCATAATATCCAGCATCTCAAATCTTTCTTGAACATAACCTAATTCTTAATTTTCTAATTCGTCCAACATAACTTCATAACTCTCTTCAAATTGTTATTTCTCTTCAAAATATTCTTTAAAATGTTCTTTCAATAGATGTTCACTAACTTCCATTCGAAAACATTCATTATCTCTTTCAACAGCAGGGTATTTCATAGATTTCACAATGTAAAAAATCACTTCTTGGTCATTAACTCTCATAGTTAATTCTCCTTTTTGAACATCTATCATAGCTTTTCCAGTAGCTAAAAATGGTCTCCCTAAAATGATAGGTATTTCTTTATCTTCCTCCATATCTAAAACAATAAAATCCACAGGACAGATAAATTTATCCACTTTTACTAACACATCTTATATAACTCCCTTAGGATATGTAATCAAACGATCTGCTAACTGAGGAGTTACTGAAGTAGGTGAGACTTCTCCTAATCCTAATCTTTTGAAAATTGATAGAGCCATAAGATTAATGTTGGCTCCCAAATCACATAAAGCTCTTCCATAAAATTTTTCACCGATAACACACGGTATAAAAAAACTGCCAGGATCTTTTAATTTTCAGGAAGCTTTTTCTAAATAATTGCACTACACTCTTCGGTAAGTGCAACAGTTTTGTAACTTCCTTTTCTTGTTCAGAATATCTTTCATAAATTTCACATAATTGGGCATTTGCTCTAAGTTTCTTGTTCAGAATATCTTTCATAAATTTCACATAATTGGGCATTTGCACTAAAGCTTCTACGAAGGGAACGTTTGTCGTTAACTTCTTAAGAATTTCTAAAAATTTGGAAAATTGTTTATTTTTTTTGTGTTGCTACAATCTTTGAGGAGATGGTAGTGGAGGTTTCTCCATAGTAATTTTCATTGGTGTAAATGGATATTCTATGTCCAGGTATTCATGATCCTTTTCTTTTTTAGTATCCACTTTCTCTTTTTCAGCTTCCATTTCTTTTTGTACCCTTGTTTCCAATTCTTTTCTACTTCATAATTCTATTGCTTTTATATGTTCTTTTCCTTGATCTTTAGGACTTGGTTCCACAGTACTAGGAAAAATTCCTAATGTTCGGTTACCAAGCGCAGTAGTGATAGGCCCTAATTGGTTTTCAAAATTCTTAATAGAAATTTTTTGATTTTGTAATTGATTTCCTTGAATTTGTAATTTATTTCCTTGATTCTGCAATTGTTGACCCATGTTTAATATCAACTATTCCATAGACAACTTCTTCTCCTTAATTTGAGTGTTACTATTAAATCCATGAGGATAAGAAGGTCTATAGTTAACATTTTCTTGGTAAATATCAACTCTTCCATAGACAACTTCTTCTCCATAATTTGAGTGTTACTGTTCAATCCTAGAGGATAAGAAGGTCTATAGTTAGCATTTCCTTTGATATCTCCTTAATTTGAGTGTTGCTGTTAAATCCTAGAGGATAAGAAGCTCTATAGTTTATATTTCCTTGGTTGGAAATTTCCTAATGGGTTCACTAGGTTGTTCAGGTCTATAGTTAACATTTCCTTAGTTGGATGAATTTCCTAATGGGTTCACTGGGTTGTTCGCCATAGTTAACATTTTCTTGGTTGGATGAATTTCCTAATGGGTTCACTGGGTTGTTTGCCCATTGTTTATTAACATTTCCCTGGTTGGATGAATTTCCTAATGGGTTCACTGAGTTGTTTGCCCATTGTTGGGGTCTATAGTTAACATTTCCTTGGTTGGATGAATTTTCTAATGGGTTCATTGGGTTGTTTGCACATTGTTGATCGTAGAAGAATTGTTATTCTAATTAAAATTTGGATGATTCTTCCAACCTGGGTTATAATAGTTTGAATAAGGGTTGTTAGGATTATTAATAACATTTAAAGTCTCATATGAAGTTTAAACATCAACAAATTGCCTAGATGAAATCTCTTCCATCATAAGAGGTGTTGGAGAATAATTCATCCCATAATGATCTAATTTCTTTGATATTGCAGCAATCTGCGAAGCTAACATAGATATTGCATCAGAATAATGGATACTAGCTACTTTTTTAGGATTTACCCTTTCAGATGGCCATTGAAAATTGTTGGTAGCCATCTCTTCTATTAATGAATAAGCCTCATCAAAAGGTTTTGACATTAACGAACCACCAACCGCAGCAACTATAATCGATCAAAGTGATCCCACTAATCCATTATAAAAAGTTTGAATTATCAACCAATCTGATAACAAATGATGAGGGCAATTTCTAAGAAGATCTTTAAATCTCTCCCAAGCTTCGTATATTGACTCTCCATCAATCTGACAGAATGATGTTATGTCCATTATAAAAAGTTTGAATTATCAACCAATCTGGTAACGAATGATGAGGGCATTTCTTAATAGTCTTTTAATCTCTCCCAAGCTTCATATATCGACTCTCCATCAATCTGACAAAATGATGTTATGTCATTTATCTCCTAACCTTCGTATATTGACTCTCCATCAATTTGACAAAATGATGTTATGCTAAGAAGATCTTTAAATCTCTCCCAAGCTTCGTATATTGACTCTCCATCAATCTGACAGAACAATGTTATGTCATTTCTAAGTTTAGCAGTTTTTCGACTCTCCATCAATCTGACAAAATGATGTTATGTCATTTCTAAGTTTAGCAGTTTTGGATACTCTCCATCAATCTGACAGAAAGATGTTATATCTTTAAATCTCTCCCAAGCTTCATATATTGACTCTCCATCAATCTGACAGAACTATGTTATGTCATTTCTAAGTTTAGCAGTTTTGGATGGAAGATTATCATCCAATCTGGTAACGAATGATGAGGGCATTTCCTAAGAAGATCTTTAAATCTCTCCTAACCTTCGTATATTGACTCTCCATCAATTGGGCATTTCCTAAGAAGATATTTTAATCTCTCCCAAGCTTCATATATCGACTCTCCATCAATCTGACAAAATGATGTTATGTCATTTAAGCTTCATATATTGACTCTCCATCAATTTGACAGAATGATGTTATGTCATTTCTAAGTTTAGCAGTTCATATATTGACTCTCCATCAATCTGACAGAACGATGTTATGTCATTTCTTAGTTTAGCAGCACCAGTCTGGTAATGAATGATGAGGGCAATTTCTAAGAAGATCTTTAAATCTCTCCCAAGCTTCGTATATTGACTCTCCATCAATTTGACAGAACGATGTTATGTCATTTCTAAGTTTAGCAATTTTAGATGGAGGTAAAAATTTGGATAGAAATTCTTATGACAGCTCTCCCCAAGTTCTAATAGATCCTGGTGCTAACGAATTTAACCACATCTTAGCCTTATTGCTTAGTGAAAAAGGAAAAATTCTAAGTCTAACAACATCGTTTGAGACTCTGTCATATTTAAAAGTAGCACACAGTAGGAAAAAGTCTAAGTCTAACAGCATCGTTTGAGACTCTGTCATATTTAAAAGTAGCACATAATTCTAAAAAACTAGCGAGGTGTAAATTAGGATCTTCACTTGGTGTACCTCCGAATTGATTGTTTTGTACCATTTGGATAATAGCAAGTTCAAGCTCAAATGAATTAGCAGCTACATCAGGATTTTGGATAGATAAGTGAATCTCATCTGCTGTAATCTTCATTTGGTGTACCTCTGAATTGATTATTTTGTACCATTTGGATAATAGCAGGTTTAAGCATTCATTTGGTGTACCTCCGAATTGATTGTTTTGTACCATTTGGATAATAGCAGGTTTAAGATTTAAATTAGGATCTTCATTTGGTGTACCTTTGAATTGATTATTTTGTACCATTTGGATAATAGTAGGTTTAAGCTCAAATGAATTAGTTAGGATCTTCATTTGGTGTACCTCCAAATTGATTGTTCTGTACCATTTGAATAATAGCAGGTTTAAGCTCAAATGAATTAGCAGCTACATCTATTTTGGATAGATAAGTGAATTTCATCTGCTGTAGGATTTGCATAATCTCTTAAGGGTCTAGATTAAGTGAATTTCATCTGTTGTAGGATTTGCATAATCTCGTAGGGGTCTAGGTTGGTGTTCATGATAAGCGATGTGTAAATTAGGATCTTCATTTGGTGTACCTCCGAATTGATTATTTTGTACCATTTAGATAATAGCAAGTTCAAGCTCAAATGAATTAGCAGCTACATCAGGATTTTGGATAGATAAGTGAATCTCATCTGCTGTAATCTTCATTTGGTGTACCTCTGAATTGATTATTTTGTACCATTTGGATAATAGCAGGTTTAAGCATTCATTTGGTGTACCTCCGAATTGATTGTTTTGTACCATTTGGATAATAGCAGGTTTAAGATTATGAATTAGCAGCTACATCAAATTTTGGATAGATAAGTGAATTTCATCTGCTGTAGGATTTGCATAATCTCTTAAGGGTCTAGATTAAGTGAATTTCATCTGTTGTAGGATTTGCATAATCTCGTAGGGGTCTAGGTTGGTGTTCATGGTGAATTTCATCTGCTGTAGGATTTACATAATCTCGTAGGGGTCTAGGTTGGTGTTCATTTTATATTCCTCGATTGTTTAGGTTGTTTTCCATTGTGTCATAATTTCTAAGTTCTCTTCTCAATCTTCTAATCTTTCTAACTGTGTGTTCTAATTCTGAATCATAGGTTATAGGATTTTCAGGTCAAAATTTATGCATACAATTTAAAATCAGTGCACAGTAAAACAGTTAACTAAATATGAAAATAAATTGCAATTCAAGTAAAAAGTTTTTAATAATCCTAATTTGTCCGTTACTCTAATTGTGATTTTTGTTTAGTCACTCCCCGGCAACGGTGCCAAAAACTTGACCGCGACTTTAAATATGCTTAAAAATATAAGTATTTAATACTGCTGCTAAAAGATTTAATTCCTCAGCAACTATACCAAAACTTTAATAATAATTATAGATTCGATAAAGATGTATATATAAAATATTCAATAATGGTAAAGTCACACTTATCAATGCAAGTATACGTGCTGCTAAAAGATTTAATTCCTCAGCAACTGCACCAAAAACTTAATAACAATTATAGATTCGATAAAGATGTATATATAAAATATTCAATAATGGTAAAGTCACACTTATCAATGCAAGTATACGGATAAAGATGTATATATAAAATATTCAATAATGGTAAAGTCACACTTATCAATGCAAGTATACGATAAATATGGACATAATAAATATTCAATAATTGTAAAGTCACACTTATCAACGCAAGTATACATATCGCAATATGGACGTAATAAATATTCAATAATTGTAAAGTCACACTTATCAACGCAAGTATACGTATAGATGGACGTAATAAATATTCAATAATTGTAAAGTCACACTTATCAACGCAAGTATACGTATCGATCAGATTTAATTCCTCAGCAACTGCACCAAAACTTAATAACAGTTATAGATTCGATAAAGATTTACTCACTCAATCACTCCCTGACAACGGCGCCAAAAACTTGACAGTGACTTTTTATATGCTTAAAATATAAGATAAATATGGATGAAACGGCGCCAAAAACTTCACAGCGACTTTATATATGCTTAAAATATAAGATAAATATGGACAGATTTAATACTGCTGCTAAAAGATTTAATTCCTCAGCAACTGTACCAAAACTTAATTACAGTTATGGATTCGATAAAGATGGATGTATATAATATTCAATAATTGTAAAGTCACACTTATCAACACAAGTATACGTATCGCTCAAGTAATATAGAGCTCTAATGGAGTCCTAGATATCAATCCCACACGGAGTAAGATTAGAACTACAAACTAAGACTGTAGAAAAGCAACACTTTAATCACAACAACGAAGTTCAATTTACTTATTTGTCACTAATAGGCAATTGAAATAAATATGTAATTTTAATAACTATTAAATAACTTATTATACTAAAAAGGTTTTTAATGTGATATTCAATATATAAGAAAGCATCCTTCTCCTTGTCAAGAAATTATAGTGAATGGATAAAGTGAATTAGTTCAAATTATATTGTGCCAAATAGCAGCATATCTATTCTTGCACTTTGGTCCAGGCATAAAGAACATTGACTAATCCTATAGTTGTTTACTGAATCTGCGGCTAGGATGGGAGGATACCGGCTCTCACTTTGGAGATCCCACATTCCCATCTTTTGAGGGCTAACATCTACACTTCAGCACCCAAACGATAGGACTTAATTGGGGATTTTAGTCTGTCACTCAAAATCTCCAAGTCTACGCTCGATAATATTATTTCCCTATTTATTTGCACCTAACTTCCAAGGGCTTTGACCTCCTTGAATCTTTGATGTAATCTTCACTTTAATTAGAAAACTTAACATATTTTAACAAATCAATTGGCCAGATTGAAAGTAAATTAAGATCGAAGTGAAAAGATCATCATAATTTCTTAAACATTTTCATGGCTTCACCAATTCAAATCACCATTCCACAAATCTCAAGACAAGGAGAAAGATAGAGAAAACTACTCAGATCTCATGGGAAAACACAAAAAAACTCGGAATTCATATATAAAATCAAAGTCGTACAAACTACAACAATAAATAAACTTTTCTCTAATTTCTCCCCAAGAAAGCTCCTCGAAGTTCCTCTGAATCTCTTCCTTCTTTTACAGCACATGGAATTCTCTTTGAAGCGACAAGGAGGAAAAAATTTCTCACTTTTCCTCCACTCTTACAATCTCTCAAAGAATTCCTCACAAATTTAGACTCTCTATAGTTGTTTCACACTTCATTTTTTGAGTCTCTTCTCCCTCCAAGACCTCTAGAGTCTTCGAGCCCCCAAAATTTTCGACCAAAAGCTTCTTTTAAAGTTGTAGATGAGCTTTCCTAAGAGTTTCCTAAGCATCCCTTCAAAATTTGTCCTCATCCAAAGCCTAGTTGGTCATAACCGTAAAGCCCACCGTCGGCGGGCTCGAGGGAGCCGTTGGCAGACCTTCGTAGTGAATTGATTCTGGAGTTACGGGAAAATCTCGCCGTCGGTGGGGTTGATGGTGCTATCGGTGGGGTCTAGGCATCGTCGGCGCCCTAGTTCAATTCTTCTCATTTTGGTACTTTTTGCTCCAAATTCGCTCATTTTTGCATCTTTTTGCTCCAATCCCTAATTCATCATTCCTGCAACAAAACATCAAAATTACCTTTCTTTAAAGTGCAATATCTTCAAAAATAGTATAAAATAAGTATGAAAATCTCAACATATTTTCCTTTGGTCAATGATCAGTATGTTGGTAATGGAAATGACACACTAAATGCTTTTATGGGTCATTCTTCACATGCTTCAACTCCATTAATACCACCAACTGTAGGAAGTTTGCTTGCTATTAAGAAAAAAATGAAGAAAATTAAAAGGGAAATTTTGAGTATTATGAATGCAGTAGGGGATCTTAACTAAATTTTAGATCTCCTTGATTGGAGAATAAAAGAAAATTTTGATCATACTGGAACTTTTAAAGCAGGATTAGTTTGGATTTTTAAAGAAAATGGGTGGATTGAAGAAAATTCAATAGATGAATTCCCATATCGATCCTTCTATGACCTATATGTTCAATACCAATCCATGGGAGATATTAAAGGGGGTGAAAGCACTGAAGATGAAGCAGAATGATTGAAGACTTTAGATTCTCTACTTGCTTAAGAGTATTTATGTATTTGATGTAATTGTGTGGATCTGATTTGATTTGATTTGGTTTGGTTTATTTTTGCTTTAGAATTTTAAACTTTGATTATGTTTATAGTTTTGTGTCAGCTTTTAATGTTGTGGCTTGATTTCGACGTCGATTAGTTTTCTTAATAAGTTTGAATGTGTTATTTAGGAAATGTGTTTGTAAAAAGTGTATTTCATATATAAAAGTTAGTTTATTGTTATTTGTGAAAATGATTGTTTGTAAATGTTTATTTGTGAATTATTGTTAGATAAAAATGTGTCTTTAAAAATACTAAAAAAACTTTGGAGTAAATTAAAAGAAAATTGAAAATGTGATAAAATCAAAATAATGAATTTCGGGCCTTCAGCACTGACGGCGCTGGCATGTGCGCCAACGGCACCTTCAACTGGAGAGCAGAAATAACCTCTTTAGTTTGCAATTTTCACAGTAAAACCTCCATTTTTACCCTTAAAGTCACCTTCAACCTTTGGTTTTCACACTTAGGGCTTGATTTTGGGCAGATTTGAGGCAAAGGATCTTTTGATTTCATTTTCTCTAGGTAAGAGCTACATTATGGCACCTAGATCGAGCAAAAGAAAAATAAATTATGACGAACAAAAGTTTGTTAGCTTTAAAGCTAGTGCTCAACTTCATAGTCATCGAGAACATAAGAAAGTGATTTCAGATCGAGGTTTCAAAAATCCGGGAGGAGAAGTTGAACAATTGATTATCGCTCGACAGCGGCAAAACTTCTGCTATTTTACTGCTAATGTGATAGCTGGGATAGTTATGGAATTTCATGCCAACTTTCCAGAGGCTTCTGATGATTTTGTTTTTGTTCAAGGAAAAAGAGTGGAGTTTACTCCAAGAAAAATAAATGAGTTTTATCAATTAGAAGATGTTTATAGATGTCAGTATCATTCATTCTCTGTTATAAATGAGGCCTTAGATGAGGTTATTTTTTGGTGAGAAAGGGGCTTAGAAAGTAAAGAATGGAGTTAAAGTCAACTTTCCCCTTTCTATGTTAAATGTAGTATCTAAGGCCTGGCATTATTTTATTTCTTGGAGGAAGATTCCAACAAACCATCATAGTGAAGTGAGCAAGGATAGAGCCATCCTGAACTACTGTATTCAGCAAGTGATGGATATAAATGTAGTCTCTATCATTTATATGACTATCATTTATATGAACACTCAATCTATTACTTTGGGAGAGACCACTAGTGGATTGGCACACCCTGCTCTCATTTATACACTTTGTGAGCCTACAGGAGTTGATTTTAGACCTGATGAGAGGATTGAGCCTCAGAGACCGATTGGGCCAGAAAACATTAACACTTATGAGTCCCATGTTGATTGGAGATTTCGAAGTAAGGTCAGGGATGTTCTTTCTAATTTTAGTGAGCCTACTTCAATTGACCCCAGTAACAAGGAGTTATTGGATCAGATGATGATTTAGTAGGGAGATATTTTGAGGATGGATTATAGGATGCAGAACATAGAGGCCAAAAATTCTCATACAGATGATCTGATTCGCTAAGATTTGAACATGATGCTACTTATGATGATGCTTTAGTGAAATACCAGATGGGTGATTATACAGTTCAGTTCCCCATTCACCCTGTTTATACTCCATATCAGCAACAAAAGTTAGATGTTGAGGATGAAGAAGATGATGACTGGTGATCTTTTTGTTTGCTTATTTGTTTGTGTTATACTTTGTGATTGTATTATTTTTTTTGTGATTTTGTTAAGTTTTTTTTAATAATGTAATGTGAAACTGTAATGTGTAAAATTGTTTTCATTTTTAGAATTTAGTATAGTTCTATTGTTAGTTTCAGCACTTTGTTATATGGATTATAATTAACTCATTCTCACCAAATTTTATATATATTATGTGCAAATTAATGTTTTAATCCATGTAGTTTTTCATATTAGCACCTGCAGTATTTCAGAATTTATTTGTAAAAATCAGAATCTGCAATAGGTAAGAATTTTCTTTATGTATTTAATGTTTTCTTTCACGCTTTTATTTTTAAAGTTCTTCATGTAAATCTTTTAAAAAAAAATTAATTTGGGGGGGGGGTGAGAAAAATTATTTTAAAAAAAGAAAAGTAAGAACTAAGTTTTATTTGTCCTCATCTAATTATATTTTCAAAAATTTTATGTTTTACATGACCTTTGGTATTAGGGGTTAACTTTGGATAACTATATTTTTGTTTCTAAATATATAGTAAATTTAAGTAAATAAAAAATCAATAATAAAGGATAATTCTAGAGACTGAGATATTTGGTAAAAGAGAATAAGACTATGATTTTCTATTTTTAGTAAAGGAATTTGTATTTTTGAAGTATTAAAAATAATAAAAGATTCATGTAGAAAGAAAAGAATTAAAGTTTATGTAATTTTTAAGTTAATATAAATCTGTTAAGTGAATAAATGTAAAAAGTTTCTAACTTTAAGAAGAGGATGGTGAAGTTCAAAATCATTAAAGGCTATCCAGATATAGTAATCCTCACATACATAAAAAGAAAGAAGAAGAAAGAAAAGAAAAAGGGGATTAACAGTAATCATGAAAAGTAAAAAAAAAAAAAGAGAGATGTGGGGAGAAGCTTAAGGGGATGCCTAATTAAAAATTGGCTTCACTTGAATCAACTTAAGAAAAAATACTTGGACATGTTTTATAAACTTTTTTTTTGAATATTAGCTTAATGATTAGTAAAGTTTCATGAAGTTCTTTTTCATATGAATTTTCTAAGTGACTTTAACATGAAAAATCGCAATTTTTCTTGAAAGAAATAGAGGATTAGAAATCTTAGACTTAATTACTGAATATCCTAGCACCTTTAGTATTAACTGGAGTTGTTTAGAATTTTCTTAAGTTATAATATTATGTTTAGAGAACTTAAATATGGAAGTCTAGAATTTAAACTCTTTACCATAAGTCATATTTTTATGTAGTAGAGGAGTTACATGAGGACAAGTAACATGTAAGTTTAGGGGATTTTTATACATTGACAATATTTGCATTTTTAGATCCATATTTTATACTTATTTTTGGTGATATTGCACCTTAATGGAACCTATTTTGATGTTTTATTGCAGGTTGTTGATTTTTAGGACCTAAAGAAAAAAGGAAGCAAAAAGGATGGAATTTGGAGTCAAAATGACATTTTTGAAGAAGTACTCAACATCGACCCCGCCAAGGGCAGCGCTGATGACGCAGAACAACAGACCAGCTAAAATTTTTATTCAGCGTAGACGACGCCAAAGGCAGTTCAACTATCGTTTTTAGAAGGTTCAATGTATTTGGATGATTTTTGAAGAGATTTTGGAGGCACCTCCTGGAGAACCGACCTTGGGCTTTATATGGGGCCGAAATTCATCAGAAAAGTGACTCCTTTTTTATCCAAGACATTCCTCCACACTCCATTTTTGCTATTCTTCAAAATCCATCTTCATTCCACCACCATATTGGAGTGCATTAATGATTTTTCTATATAGTTTAGAGTTTGTGTGGTGAGATTTAATGTGAAACTTTCTGTAAAAATGCTGGAGAAGGAGAAAAGTGAGAAATATCTTCTTCCTGCATTTCTAAGGAAAGACTATAAGGGATTTTCTTTGAGAAAGAGTTTCCAAATAAGTTTTGTTTGTTTATTAGTGTTGTATGAACTTTCTTTTATATATGAAATTTGTGTTTTGTTTTGTCTTTCTCATGAAGTCAGAGTTGTTCACTCTATTATTCTCCCTACTCTGAGATATGGTGAAATGAAGAGATATAATGATGTGTCAACATTAAAATATAAAATAAATTGTGATGATTTTTCAACTTCAAACTTAATTTACATTTTAATTTGGCCAATTGAATTGTTAAAGTATTTTGTGAAACATATGATCTTGGAAATAGTGTATGAGTTCTACAACAGAGTGACGATCACATTTGATTTCATGGAGGAGAAATTTGTTCATAAAATTAAGTGCAAATAAATAGGAAAATATTCTTTATTGGGTGTATAATTGGAGAATTTTTAGGGTGACATACTAAAATCCCCAATTCGGCTTTAGTGTTTAAGAACTAAAGCGAGAGTTAGCCTTCAGGTGAAGGGAAGTGGGATTTAGGGACTAAGCCTAGGATTAGCCAATGATTTTCTATGCACTTTATTAGGGTAGAGAATTATAATTGCTCCTATTTAGCACAATATATATTATAAATATTTATCTCATCTCATTTCACCAGAACCTCATTGTAGCGGAAAGGATGCTTTTTCACGTAAGAAATCTTCATTACATAAACATAGTTAGTAGATTAGTATTTACTTTTTAAAATTTGCATTTCTATTTTGCTAATAGTTAAGTACATTAGTTTTGATAACATCTCAACATTCAAAATTAGTGACAGTGATTTCGTTTGATTTTATGTAAATTTCCTATTAAAACTTGTATTTGTCAATTTACACCTTTCTCTGTGGGATCGATATTTGGGGCTTAAATAGAAAGTCTTTTATTATTTGATAATAATAGATATATTTACGTAGAATCTCATTATTAATTTCCTATAATTATGTATAATTTACACAACTTACTTTTCATATAAGGATGAAGTTTTTGGCGCTGTAATGGTGTCAACTTCTTAAATTCTTCTTTTAAAAATCGGGATCATTGCCCATCTAATTAAATGGAATTACCAGGTCTTTGGTAATGTTCATAAAAAAGTGTAGGATGTCCAGAATATTGTTGATTCGTTGGAGGCCCAGCTTGATGTTTCACCTCACCTGATGGATAATGTTGCTCAGGCTTACCTTGCTCTTTTGGATGTTATTGCCTTAGAGGAAAACTTGCTTAGGAAGAAGGCTAATGATTCTTAATTTATTACAGAGGATAGAAAAACTAATTTTTTTCATGCCACTCTTAAGCACAGAAGAAATATCAATAGCATCTTAAAAATTAAGAAGGGGGATGGGAGTATTTTAACTAATATGGAAGATATTGGTGACAGTGTTATTAGCTTTTTCACTAAGCATTTTCATCCAACTACTCACACTATGCCTGTTGATTCTACTTAATTTGAGGATGATTATAATTATACTAATAGTCTTAGTTTGTCTTATCCTCCAGATGAATAGGAAATCTTGAATTCTTTCAAATCTATTTGCCCAAACAAAGCCCCTGGCTCTGATGGTTTTTCTCTTACTTTCTACATTCATTCTTGGGAGGTTATCAAGAAGCAAGTTATCCTTGCTATCAAAATTTTTTTTCTTGGAGATAATCCTGGTAAATATTTTACTTGTGCTTTGATAGTGCTTATACCAAAAGGCAATGATAAGGTCACTTGGGACAACTTTCTTCCTCTCTCACTCACTACGGTGATATCTAAAGTTATGAGTAAAATTATAGTTAACATATTTCAGCCTCGTCTTACACATTATTGCTAAACAGTAGTCTGCTTTCATTAAGGGTAGGGATATTATTGATAAAATTCTTTTTGCACAAGAAATTATTGAAGAGTTGGATAAAAAGTGCAGGGAGGAAACATGGTCCCTAAATTTGATATAAAGAAAGCATTTGACACTATCAGCTGAGACTTTATTGTTAACATTTTGCAGGCTAAAAGCTTTAAACAGGATTTTTGTTCTCTTTTTTAGAGGTTGTTGTCTAATAATAGCTACAGTGTGATGGTTAATGGTACAGCTCTTGGTTTCTTTTCTACTAAATGGGGTATTTAGCAAGGAGACCCCCTTTCTCCCACTATTTTCATGATTACTTTTGACTACCTCTCTAGGCTTATTATTAAGTTGTGTTATGAGCATACTTATCTCCAATTATCCCATAAATAAAAAAGTGTGGTGAGTCACCTTGCTTATGTGGATGATGCCATATTATTTTTAAATGCTAGCAAACATGCTATTAAAGCTACTATGTCCTTGTTAAAGGATTTTCAAAACATTTTGGGTATGATGTTCAACTTGGCTAAGTGCTCCATTTATTTTCGTAAAGGTGCTCCCTCTACCACACAAGCTTGGGCTTCTAACTTTACTGGCAGTAAAATATCTAAACTTCCTATAAAGAATCTAGGGATCAACATTCTCAGAGGTAGAACAAAGCAAACACAGATGGATGAGGTGATGACTGGAAAAATACATTCCTCTCAAATGAGGGAAGGCTCAATTTTTTGAAAAGTGTCCTTTGCACACTTCCACTTTACACTATGTAAGTTCTCAAAACCAAAAAAAGCACTAAAAATAATATTGAAACTATATTTAATAAGTTCCTTTGGAAGGGATCTAGATCATCTAAAAGTTGGACTACTTGGCACTATACATGTAAACCTCTTTGTGTAGGTGGGCTTGGGTTTAAAACTTTGCAGCAAACTATTCATATTAACATGTGTAAACTCTAGTTAAAATTTTGGTAGGGGGGTCACTTTGAACTAAATTCATGCTACATATGTATTGTAAAAATGTTCATCCCTCTACTTTTAATTGGAGAGTGGGGGATTCTAAGATTTGGAATACAATTATTGTTACACGGGATGTAGCTTCACATTTTATTTTTTGGGACATTGGTGAGGGTAGTATATCCTTCTAGAAGTATGATTTGGGTATCTCTATGTATTCTACTTTCCCAATGCAAAGATATGATGTTAGCAATGTTAATTTGCTGGTCTCAGACCGTTGGATTGACGGTGAGTGGAATTTAGCAATGTTAAACTCTTTAGTTGGTCAAATTGCTCCTGCTATTGCTAACGTTCCTATTCATGCTCAAGATAAGGATGCTCCCCTCTGGAAGCATCATGCTAGAACATCTGTCACTAAATTGATTTACTCTAATTTGCACTCTTTAACTCCTTGGAAATGGCATGGTTACACTTCAAATAAATTTATTTCTCCATCTATTTCATTTTTCCTTTGGAGATATTTCCATAAACTACTCCCTCTTGATGATATTCTTAAGTTGAAAGGACTGAAACTTGCCTCTTACTGTTATAATTGTAAAAAAGATGCAGAATCTTTTAATCACTTATTTTTTGAATGTCCTTTTGCTAAAGTGGTATGGCAATGAATTAGGTGCTTCTTTGGTATTTCTTGGCCTACAAATCTGACTTTTAAAATAGTGATTGGAATTTGAAAGGACTTTAACCATTTTTTAAATAAGCACTCTTACTTTCCTGCTATCGTCTTATGGTTTATCTGGAGGGCTAGGAATAATCAAAAATATGAAGCTTCCTGTCACACTCCCTCTACCGCCTCTATTTTACCTGTGGCCGATTTTAAAAAGGCCTAAAAATCTTCCATTAGATAGGATGCCTCTCCCACTGTGGTTAGGTGTAGGAAACTTATTTTGATTAAATGGGCACTACCCCCCATGGTTGGTTTAAGGTTAATGTTGATTGGAGCAATTCTAATGCCCATACGGGTATAGGAGGGTTGATTAGAGATGATGTTGGTAGGTGCAATGCTTTTTTTGCTTCACCTTATATTACTAACTTTTAACTTCAGGCTGAGACTTTTGTTGTGCTTGCTACACTTCATACTATTATCTCTTTAAATTTAAATGGAATTGTTGTGGAGACTGAATCTGAAGTATTGTTTAACATTTTTTTGGATAAGCTTAAGCCACCATTATATATCTTATCTTTTCTGAAAAGAATTTGGTATTTTATAGAGAGGCATCACCTTTATATACAATATTCATTCACTTATAGAGAAGGGAACCAATCTGTGGATTGGCTAGCTAAATGGAGGGTGCATAGTGCTACTGTTGGTGATACTCCTCCTCCTTTCTTGCAACTCATTAAAAGTGATTTGGAAGCCCCTTATTTTGATTTTAATATGCTACCCCTTATTTTGGGCTCCTTTTTTAGTAACATGTGACTGGTTTTGGCAATTTTGGATTGCTCTTTTTTTGTACCTTTTGATGTTCTTGGTGTTGGAGCTTTTATATGGGCAGGTTTATTGGGGTGTTAAAAAGGAAATTATGGAGGTAGGCTCTCGATTTTAGGTACATTTTGGTAGCTTATGTTGCTCTAATTAACTACTGGCTTGGACAATCTATGCTGGTTAAACTCTACTTGGTTTGCAATGGTTACATGGTTAATTGCTTAGCTAAGAATTTATATAGTTCCATTGCACTAATTTATTATACCTCTAAGGTTATTAGTTTTGGTTTTAGATACCGTTCTTTGAATTTTCACTTTATTGGAATGACCTTTTGGTTTAATCTCTTATTGTTGAATATAGATAGTTTAAGAATTTTTTGGTAACTCTGCTTTTACTATTGGTTGTTTGGACGTTTGTTGGAAGGCTGCTTTGGTACAGGACTTTTTTTATGGAACTTGTAATGTATTTGTGTTTTACTAGCTGGGAATTCTCTGTGCCTCAGACTTTCAGTGCAGCTATTAGTATTAATTGCATTTCTTGGTTGCTGCTTTGGGTTGTATATACTAGTTTTGTATTCTACTGCCTCTTAGTACTCCTTTTATATTGGAAGGTAACTGGAAAGCATTTTGCTAGCTGGCCCCTAAACTTTCACGCAGCTAATATTACTCTTTACGTGATACATTATTGGGCTTTTTGTTTTTGGATGTTGATTATATATACTCATCACAGTTACACTGGTTTATGGAAAACTTCTCTCTGTGTCTCTAGGAAATTTAAGTTCTTTTTTAACGTTTTTCTTTTCTATTATTACTACATTAACGTGTTCGCCGACCTTTATCTGTTGCAGCCTTAATATGATTTAGCAGAGTATCTCTTTACTGATGGTAGTTTGGGTCTGGATTTGTTGCTGATCCCACTGGACTTTGCACTCCTTGCTATGATTTTGTTCTCCTATACTATAGTTGCCAAGAGTTTTGGACTTCATGTAAATATTGGGTTACTGTCTCACTTTTTCTTTGCAGGGAACTTACTTATTCTTGAACATGCACTTTCTTATTCGACTATGATCTCCTTTACTACAGTTGACAGTGGTTTTGGTATACATGTAAATTTTGGGTATACTTTTTCTTTTAATATACATTTTGTGGTTCAACATGTATTTTTGCTTTTTGTGTGGAGTTGTACTGTGGATAGTGGAAGCCCTAAGATATTGATTTCTTTTGTTTTTATATGGGGATCCACTATGCCTCCCCAAATCTGTAATCCTTTCTTTTATNTATATATATATATATTAAAGAAAAGGAGTTATCTATTGCTCCTTATATGTTAAACCAACAATTAAGTTACAAAACAGAAGGGTTAGATCACTAAACCTACACACATATCTCATACCCCATATAGTTCTTACAACAATGCTCACAAAATGAAAGAAAGAAATCAAAGTAAAACCTTGTATGTACCCCCCTGACAATAATCAATCTCTACAATGAAGATAAGAAATGGATAAGGTGTCCCCATGTAGCAGGAGAGCTAAATGATTAGGAGGTATAGTCCCTACAACAATCTCTTTAGTTTCCTTCCCCCTGATTGCCAAACTGTGTGCTGGAGTGTTTCTTTCTCTAAGTATGTGTTGGAAATGCACATCAACCCCAATCAACAGTCTTTTAATATTATTGTTCCACTAAACAAGGTTCCTTGGAGTAGCTTCCTCATTATTCAGAATTTTGATGCAGCTACTGGAATCAGAATCAATTACCAAATTAGAGATGTTACATTGTTTGGAAAGGTATATAGCCCAGAAAATGGCTATCATTTCAGTTTCTAGTGCATCATTAGCCTAAGTAGGGGATGAAAAGTAGAAAATACACTTCCCTCGGGAGTTCCTAATAACTCCTCCCACACCAGCAACCTCCTTAATGAAACTTCCATCAGTATTAGCCTTCAGCCATCCCTTAAGTGGGGGGTCCAAAGGACCAAAGTTGGCTTGATTACCTTCATATTGATCCCACTGGGCATCCAAATCTATAAAATATTGGTAAATTTCAGATTCATTATAATCTTTTGCAGATAGGAAGTGCAATTTAAAACCACTACCTTTTCCATATGTTTCATACTTTCATACCTAACTTGATTTCTGCACATCTAGATGAACCATGCCACAACACAAGGAATGA
The DNA here is from genome assembly GCA_002079205.1 of Phalaenopsis hybrid cultivar. NCBI lineage: Eukaryota > Viridiplantae > Streptophyta > Magnoliopsida > Asparagales > Orchidaceae > Phalaenopsis > Phalaenopsis hybrid cultivar. The sequence continues at coordinate 16,498 of JXCR01135793.1, read as the reverse complement.
TTATCAATTTAGCTTCCAGCCACTCCTTCCAGCAATCCAAAAAGTTCTGCCAACTGACTTTTAGAGTATCAATGCTGAGCTGATTTAACAGACCAGACCAAACCCTTTAGAAGAAACTACAGGAGAAAAATAAATGTTCCAAACTTTCTTCATTCTTGCTACACAGCCAGTAGCAAGAGGGACCCCTAAGCTCTTTCAATTTCAAAATATCATCACATGGTAGAAAAGAATTCCACAGCCTCTAGCAAAAAAAGGACATAGAAGGTGTCAACCACTTCCCCCAAATAAATTTCCCCCACATAATAGGTTGCCAATGAAACAATTTCATATATATATATATATATATAATGGTGGCATTTTGAGCTCTGCTAAGGATTTGGGGAGCTCTTTCTAGCTCGTGGTGATTTGTGGTAAGCTTGTGGTGCCTGCCGACACTATTTTTGGTTGAGGAGTTGCCCGTTGGAAATTGTTGGTCACCGGAATCGAAATCCTGGCCCCCGCTTCAGAAGAACATTTTAAATTACATATGTATATAAGTTTAGAAAAAAATATGAAATCAAACTGATCCCATATTTTTCATAGTTTAAATGAATGAGCACTATATCTCAAACCTTATATATATCTGAAAAGATAAACACAAGGCCTGAGGGTGAGGCTCAATCAAATAGACTAAGAAATATATGGCATCCATTTGATCTACAAAACCATTTTATTTGCCAACAAGTTCCCTTATTTCATACAAAAAATTAAATAAGGTTTATATTAATGGGTTTGGAAAAGCTTTCAATAAGGACAAGCCCCTATAGTTAATTACATCTTAGATAATCGAAGTTGCCTAAGAAAACTCTTAATAAAAATCAGAGGATATTATCTTCAAAGAAGTCAAAGGATTAGAATTTTTGAACAAGATCAGAGAAAGAGGTGCAAAAGGGGAATGGTCCAAATTTGTAACATTTTTTTAGAGTCCAAAGGAGGAAGAACTAGGGGATGTCACTGATCTTGAGGAGGTCCTCGGTGACTTCCCAAGCTATCCTATGGTTTGGCTTAAATTTTGGATACTAGAATTATTGAATGTTTCATCCAGCCAATTTTATTAAGTAGGGCTTATATTCATTTGAACGATCACATAAATAGCCTAGAAAATATGAGGATTTAGGTTGTGACAAATTATAACCTCAAAATCAAAAGATGAGCTAGGGCTTATATTGTATAGCAGAGTTGTACAAAGGCCTAAAGATGAGTTGAAGATTTATGTTTCATAAGAAAACAACCTCGAAATCCTACAGCTTGTTGTTTAATTCTAAGAGAAGATATGTTGTTGTAGATCCTCCTGCTGTTGAAGATGGTTGTGCTGCCCACAATGTTAGCTCTGAGCTCCTCATCGTGACTAGTTTAAGTTTTATAATGTGTCAAGTTAAGATGTCAAATCAGGTCCCTATGGTTATGGTCATTTAAGTATTATGGTGCATATTAAAGATGATTAGAGTGACACTAGTTAGGATCCTACGGTTCCCTCATTCCAACATTTTCTATCGGATTCACTTAGTCCAAATGAATTTACTAAACTCAACTTAATGAGTTCCATATTTTAATTTAGACTGTGAGAAATCTCGTTAGCAACTGTAGGTTACCTCCTCTGAGGGATTCGCGATCATCCGATAGAGACATCTTAATTTAGTTGCAATTGTTGTTCTGTGATGTTTGTGATTAAATTTTGAGCTATCTTATATTTTAACTGTTATGGCGGTGAATTTTATCTTGATTAATTTTAGCTTTGGTTTTGGTTTTGTGGATATCCTAGCAGTTTTGGTTTTCAACCAGAGTGACATTGTTGTTTAAAATGCGAGTTTCTAAACATAAAAGTAAATTGTAGAAAGTACGAGAATAGAAAGCACTGTAAACTACAAAAGTGTACCTGGCGAGTTTTTGCGTTCCTCCACTTGGCGAGTCTTCTCAGTACTTGCAAAAGATATTTATAATTTTGTAGGGATTAAAGCATGCTTATAAAGAAATTAGAAAATACAAGTTTGAGATGTGTCTTCTCAGTACCTATGTCATAATTTAGTGGGATTAAATTTTGAGGATGATTCCATTGAGCAAATCATAATAAGTCCAGATGTCCTACAATATTTCTAAAAGATTATGAAGAAGTCTCGGGTAATACCCTAGACATTTCATAGTCCCTGGAATTAAGTTGACTTTGTTTTGGTCTTATTGTGTTTTCTATATATTTCATCCAATTAATACACTTATGCTCAGTGAATTATGATGTTTTGATTATCTCTTAAGTGGGGTAACCATCACTTGATATCTCACTTAAGGATTATATAGGTAAAGACCTTTTGAGGGCAACTTGACTTAATTAAGGAAATTAATTAATTTGATTTTTAAAATGGCTTATTGTTTTTTGAAAGGTTTTAAATTAATTATAAGTTATTTTCTAAAACCTCATTAGAAGAAATTTTGTTTAAGCCTAGTTTACTACTAAGCCCTTATGGTTTAATGGGTAGATTTGTAAAAAAGGATTTTTAATATTTATATTTTTTAATCATTATCATGAATTATAATTTATCTCAAAACCATTAGTTTGAGGTTAAAATCAGTGAGTTAGAATCTTCTAAAATCAAAACCCTCACCTTAATATCTTCCTACTTAATTATTCTTCCAAACTTCATTAATTTGAAAAATTATAAATTTATCCTTTATGAGATTCAAAGTGAGCTTGGCTTCCACCATTTATCCCTTTTACATTTCAATCATCAAGATATGTTATTTTAAGATCACTTATTACCCATTCACCCTCTTGATCATACCTAAATTTTAATTAAGTTTTAACTTCCAAAATTATACTTTTGCCCCTAAGGCCTTAACCCCCTATAATTCCTTAAATTGGACTCAAATGACTTGAAAATTTTAAGCTACCTCAGTCATGGGTTAATTAAAACATCAGAAGAGAAAATATGATTTTTCCAAGTTTATTTAATTTTTAGAATTATTTTTAATGCAAAAATAGGGATTTTCAATGAAAATTTAATAACTCCATCAAAGTGAGACTTCTGTCCTTAAGAAAATGATCATAAATTCATCTAGATAAGAGGACCACTTCGACCAATTTTCATGATTCTTATACTTAAATTTAATTATTAGAATTATTTATTTTTTTAGTATTAATTAAATATAAAATAATATTTTGATGAAAAATTAAGTTTTATATTTTTATTAAATCCCTCTGAGTCTAGGAAACCCTAAAAAATAAATTGCATAATTTTGTGGCTTATATTTTAATTATTAGAATTATTTTATTGAAAAATTAGGGAAAATCCATTTTTAAGTTTTTTTAAATTAATATCTTGACTTAGAAAATTAGGAAAATTATTTTAATTGGTTCCAAGTGATGACAAAGCCAAATGTGCGTTTTAGTGTGTTTTTACAATTTCACAATTTTTATCATTTTTTAATTAATTTTTAATTATTTAAAGGCGTAAAATTAGCTCAAAAATGATGTGTTTATTTTTATTTAAATTTCATTTTTCTTGGGTTCCTCTGGTTATACAAAGCTCCAAAAACTAACTTTGGTAATTTTATGAATTGTATTTACGATATTATAATTATTTTAATTTCAAAAATGTCTTTTCACTTGATTAATCCATTTAAGTGGCCAAATTAGCTCTAATTGACTTGAAATTTCTTATGGGGAACTCCCTTAAAATTAAATTGCAGTGTGGAATAGTTTTTATGTCATTTACATTCATAATTACCCCAAATCAATTTTATTTTATTTTTTAGGGTTGGTCATAATTAGGATTATTTTTATTGAGTTAAATCAAGTTTATATTTTTCCTAGGGTATTCTAACCATAATGAATCTACCAAATAAGTTTTGTATTTTATCTGATGAGTATTTTAATTATTATAATTTTTAAACCAAAATAGAGACCATTTTCTTAAAAAATGGATATCTATGCGAAAGGTCTCCCATAACCTTGGAAATATCATGAAAAGAATCCTAATAACATGTGGAATTAAAACCCAAAAGCTCAAAACATGGTAAAATGTCTATGAAAATGGAGAGTAAAAATAAAGAAAACACTATTTAGCAAATTAAAAATAATATATGCATCAAATAAACTTAAAAATCTTTCCACATTGGTCTCCTCTTTTCACTGAGCAACAAGGTATTTTTATTCTATTTTTAAGACTTTTCTACACAAAGTTATGGATTTTTAAATTTTTGGGAATTAAATAAATTAAAAAAACTCCTAATTTCCTACTTATCTGTGTCATCCTCGTACGCCTCGAATGAGCATGTGTCGCTGCGGGATTGGGCACCGCCAGCTGATTCATCTCGCACTTTTTGAATCGCAGTACTGTCCGACCACATTAGGACCCTCCATTCAATACACGCTTGATCGAATGGTCCTCTGTCATCGTCTGCAACTAGTTCAACCCGAAAATCGTCCATTTTCAAACGCAAATATCTCACTTGATTCTTAATCAAATCGAGTGCAGCTTTTATTTAAATTACTCGTATGGACTAGGAGAACAAATTTATATGGTTGATCAACCCTTAAATCAACTCTATGACAATGGAGAGTGAAATGAAGCTCAATTTAGGGTTAACTTTCAATACTTTGGTCCAAGAGGGGAAGCCTTGATTGGATGCTTGTGGAAGCTTCGTGGGGGTCCCAAGAGCCTAACGATGGAGCCTCAAGTTGTGGTGAATCTCCTAGATATGATTTTGAGCAAGGAAAAATTAGGAGGTTGATCAAAGTTTACCTTAGGGTGCTCTAGTGATGGGGCTTTTGTGGAGGATCTTCTTCTCTTGTTATGGGGATGGTGTGGGTGCAATTAATTTGAATTTGGTGGATTTTTTAGGGGTGCCATGTTTTGACCTAGGGATTGAGCTCAAAAACTAACCTCTAGAAGTGGATTTGAGTGGCTAAGGATGGTTGGGTTAAGCTTAAGGGGTTTCAAGGAAGCTTTGGAAGCAATTTGACAAAGTCTCCCCATGGAATTTTAAGCTCTCCTAATTTGGCTATGGAGGGGTGTTTAAATAGAGGGGCGTGGAGAGGCCACCAGGGACATATGCTAGGTGTCCTAAGACCCTTATGTGGATGCCAACAATGTGCAAAAATCCAATTGGGATGAGACAACTTGGATGGGTTTAATTTTGAGTTTTGGCCTCGGTGGAGCTCTTGATTTTGACTTTTTTGGCCACCAAGGTGGTTGGCCGACCAGGGAGCGGTCACCATCCAGTCCAAGGAGTTCAGGGCTTGGTCTTGGTGAATTCTATCTGGGTTGGCTATGTGTAAAGGTATGGGATTGAAATAGTATGGGAAAAGGGCTATTTTCGGTTAATTAGGGTGCTGAGGAGAATGAGGTGGCTCAGCTTAATCATCATGTTGAGGTCTCCATCAAAAGAGATTTCGCTAAACATGAGTTAGAGTGATTCACGGGAGGGGTTATATGAGTCTTAAGGATATTTGAAAGTTTTTTAGCCTCTTTCCAATAATAGCTTGATTATTCAACATGTCTCTCATGGCTTTGAAGTTTCTCCATGGCTTGTCCTTGGCTTGGTCAACTTTCATGAGGAGGGATTTTTGAATTTTTGAAATATTTTGGTGGATTTTTGCATGATTCTTTATTTAGAATGATTTTATTTTGGATTTAGGACTTTATGAATGATTTTAATCAAATGGATGATGAAAAGAAATAATTGTCATATGGGCTTTGAACTTGGACTTTTGGATTTAAGTGTAGTGGGCTTGCGCTTTTGAAATTAAAATTAAATTTGGGATAAAATATGGGATAATTGAATGTTGATTTTGGTTTAGGAATATGTCATGAGGGATTTGGATAAGTTTCAAGTGATTTTGAATTGAATTAGTAGGCCGATTTGGTGGATTTAGGCATATGGTCAGAATTCAGCCTTTTCGATTTGAATGATGTTGGGCTTGCAATTGGATCAAATTATGCTTGAATTTTATTTAGAATAGAATTGGGGATGCTGAATGTTGGTTTAGAAATGAAATTGGGCAAGATTGGGGTCAATTGAACCAAAATTGGGGTTAATTTGGGGACTTTTTGGCCTTTATGGCAAATTAGTGCTTTTGGTCAAATTGAGTAAAATTGGTTAAATTTGGTCAAATTGATGATAAAAAATTAAAATTGGGAATATTTGGGATTATTTTAGAATTTTTGGAAATTTTTGGAACTTTTAGGTCATGAAGGGCATTTTGGTCATTTTGGCAATTTTTGGGGTATTTTGGAAATTTGGTAAATTTTGGTCAATTTAAGTAGTAGTGAGGGTTTTGAGATGATTTTTGGAAAATTTTGGGTATTTTGGACAATCTTGGGATTTTTGGCAAAAATTAGGGTTGTATGAGTAATTTGGTAATTTGGTGGTTTTTGGTCAAAATGGGCCAACAAGCAATGAAGCCATATCAAACTAATAGGAGCCATGTCAGGACTCATTTTAAATGCTCAATATGTTGTTTCTAACTCTCTTAGCCAAAGAATAGGGGTATAGGGCCATCCATTTGAGCTCTCCAAAAGGAGTCAGGAAACCAAACTAAGGGGTCCTAAGGTTTAGGGTATGTGAGAGAGTGTAGTGTATGTAAGTTAGCCTCACCAAAACCAGACCACCCAAGGCTAGTCATAAGGTCTGACCATCCTATGGGGGAATGCCCTTGAGCTCATCCATATTGACCCCACCAACTTAGTGCTAGAGGTTAGGACTAATATGTGGAACTTCAAGTTCAGCAAAGAAGGGTCTAGAAATTTCTAATGGTGAGAGTTCCACTTCTAGTCCTCTAAGAAAAGTCAATAAGAAAGTCTTATGGCTAGACCCTAGGCTATTAAAGAGGAAAGACTAGACCTCAAAAAAAAATGAGGTCAACAAATGGAACCCCAATAGGAGTGGTGTGTTGGGCAAGCACACCGCATGTATTGGCGTTGACTGACAAGATCAATAGAGCCAACACAAATTTCTAACTCAACATATCTAGAATGAAGAGTAGACTTGAATGAGAATTTTTTTCACTAGGGAGCAACAAAGGCTCTTGTTGGGGAAAAGAAAGGAGATTTCAGGGACAATCGTTAGGCAAATGGATAGTCCCGATGAAGATTGAATATGTCAAAGGAGTTTTGGGTTTCAATTTCAAATTATAGTATGGTGAAATTATGCATGAGAGAACCGGATGAAGCGGAAAACACAAGCGCGGAGAAGGGAATAGGATGTCTATGCCTACCCCAAAGAGTATATATGTAAGGAAATAGGACGTTTGGGCCTACCCCAAAGAGTGTACATGTGAACAGGACGTCTGGGACTACGCCAAAGAGTAAAGATGGGAGTAGGACGTCGGTGCCTATCCCAAAGAGTATGTCTATATGGGAATAGGACATCTAGGCCTACCCCAAAGAGTAAAGATGGGAATAGGATGTTTGTGCAAATCCTGAAGAGTGAAGATGGGAATAGGACATATGTACCTACCCCAATGAGTATGTGTGTAAGATAATAGGGCGTCTGGGCCTATCCCGAAGAGTAAAGATGGGAATAGGACGTCTGTGCCGATTCTGAAGATTATGTGTATATAGGAATAGGACGTCTGGGCCTACCCCAAAGAGTGAAGTTGGGAATAGGACATCTGTGCCTATCTCGAAGAGTATGTGTGTATGGGAATAGGATGTATGGGCGTATCCCAAAAAGTGAAGATGGGAGTAGGTTGTCTGTGCCCATTCCAAAGGGAATATACAAGAATAGGATGTCTATCTCTATCTTAAAAAGTGCACATGGGAATAGGACGTCTGGACGTACCCCAAAAAGTTTATATGGGAATGGAACATTTGTGCCCACTCCAAAGGGAATATATAAGAATAGGATGTCTATGCCTATCTAAAAAAAGTGCACATGTGAATAAGACGTCTATGCCGATCTCAAAAAACACATATGGGAATGGAACATTTGTGCCCACCCTAAAGAGTAACTTGAAAATAATGTTTAGAGCTTGTGATGTTGAGTTCATCAATATATGGCATGTGAAGATTTGACAAAAGTTTGTGGGATTTTGTGAGATTTTGTGCAGAACATGCAATTTCGTGGGAATTTGAAGAGATTGGTGCAGGACAAGATAGTCATGCTGCCTAAGCAAAGAGTAAGTAATCTCGAACTTGAGAGAAAGAAACTCAAAAAATTTTAAAATTTTCTTTTCTTGTTGTTTTTATCATATTTAATTGTCAAAACATATTTTCAAAATATTTAAGTTTTAAATAATTTTCAAAAAGATTTTGAAGTCTTAAAATCAAGCTTTCATTGTATCATTCTTTTTTCTTATAGCTTATCATCAACCACACAAGAGAGGGTAATTTGACAAATAAGTTGAAATTTGAAAGAAATTTCATTAATCTGCTCCAAAAATGAGCTAAAAACTGAGTACATCTTGAAGTATCAAAATACAGCATGCTGAACATATCTGAATCATCAAATACCAAATAAATATCATGCACTAAACATATCTGGTTCATATATCATGTCTAGTGCGCAAAACTTGGCACAAAAAGGTATCCTACTGATCAGCTTTGGTGTGGTGAGCTCCTGATCGACCTGACCTAGTAAGCCACGCTCCGGGTTAAGAATTCCCTTTATGTGTACCTAGAGGGGCAACCCTCTCATAACTCATATAGCTATAATTCTTCTAGTTCATGATCCAGACTGAACCCTCGTGGTATCTTATCATCTTGCATTCTTTTGAAGGTTACGGAAACTCGGGGATGTTGCACTCCAGGAATGCAATGTTTAGCTAAATCAGCACCATTTCCATCTAATACCAGCACTGATCCCAGTGGTAATGGAATTTCAATGGACCCTCTGAATTCCCCAGGGCCAATGATATCAATCTGTTCTCCAAAGAGTATATTGCATTTGCTACCGAAAGACACTGTGAAGAAGGGTCTAACAAAATCATGATGGTCAATATAAGGAGGAATGCAACTCCCCTTATCATAAATATTGATGATGCAACTGTTTAGTATGTAGTATGGTGGCAATATACTCCATCAAATTAATCTGTTAACCATTCTCTTTATTACATAAGGCATCGGATCCACCTCATCATTTCTTAAGATACCAGAGGGTTCCATTGCCTGTCTTCAATGAAATTGTAGCAACAACCACATTGAATGGTTATCCTACATTTCCCGTGCATCCATTTTCACGGTTCCGCATATGTTCTTGGTCTCAGTAGAGTAGCTCGGCCTCTGGTTTACAGATCAATCACACAGTCCAAATTCTTTTTCTCATCGTTCTCTGAGAAGACTCTAGTATATAGCGTCAAGCCTTCCATTACATTGAACATTTCACCTCAAACTTCTTCATAGAATTCAAATTCTCCTCCATTTACCCTGCACATTCTTTCCATCTCAGCTGTAGGAATATCATCAAATTGTTGGGGCGGCGCTGGCCTCCTTGTTTCAACCTCTTCAACAACTAGTGTATGCTCTGTATCAGCAGGTAGTGGAATATATGATTCAATGTCTGTATGTGCTGCCTCATGACTTTCCACTCTCGTGGTCGTGAACTCTTGCGCTAAACTGTAGTAGTCCAAGTGTAGATTATTGCATCCTAGGCATTCTATGAATGCTCATCTAGTGGATGCTCCTTTAGGCAGTTCTGCATTACACATTGAACAACCCCTATAGGACTCATGGGGTGTCTCCATCCGCATGGGCTCTGCGGTCGGCTCCAGCTCATCCTCTGTATCCTGTAGACTGGAAGAGGTTTCTTTTATAGGAGGTTCATAAATATGTCCTCCAAGTATCGAGGTAAGTAATTCAGCTGCTTCTCTTTGTTTTCTCCTTACTTCCTGTTTGAAGGTTTTGTGCTTGTGTCGGTTAGTGTTGCGATGCTGAGTTCTTCGAATTTGTGCGTCAGGTGCTCTATCCTTATTGGCACTTATTAAATTCCCCATCAACGCAGTTATCAGGGATTGTAGCTAAATGGTCTCTTCCATTTGTTGAGTGATAATCTTTTTTCTCTTTCACGAGGAATTATATTCAGCTCCAATTTTCAGAAGAGACGGCAATTCTTCTTTTTTTCGTTGGCTAACAATGTCCATCAAAGGACCTTCATAATTCACATCAACCAGACCAAAGTCGAAATTGAGGTCTATGACGCCACCCTGAGCAGCCCTTTTCTTATTCAGTGCAAGATTTAAGTCATTTCTAAAGGAAAAAATCAGCTTATGCTCTGACATTTCTTCTGCAAAAGATAGAAAAAACATTAGCGCGATGCATCCAGCATGAACAAGAAAAAAGATGAAGCATCAACAATTATGATAATTTGAAATTTTAATTTATTCAATTTTATTTAATTTTGTTAGATTTAGAAAATAGAAAAACAATATGAGCAATTTCAAAAAAAAATCATTTTATTAAGGTTAATTTATTACAAAATTTTGGACCCAATCACAGACATTTGGCCAAATAAATAACCCCAGAACAATCAAAATTTCAAAAGGCAAATGATGATTTCAAGCTGCATTATGTCAGGTAATATATCTTCAAGTAGCGGTCGTTGGCAGGCAACATAAGTCTTTCGCCCTGGAAATCCACCAGCTGGTAAGATCCTCCTGAGTGAACTTCTTCTATGACAAATGGTCCCTCCCAAGTTAGTTCAAATTTTCCACTTATTTTATGGTGTGTAAGAATAGGTCTTTTTAGAATGAGAACAAGTTCACCGACTTTAAACATCTTCAGGCAAAGCAATTTGTCTTGTGCTTGCACCATACTTGCTTAGTAGAGCTCCAAATGCTATTGTGCTTCTAGCCATTTTCTCTCGAGACTTTCCAATTCTTCAAGTCTGAGTTTTGCAAATTCTTCTGCTGTGAGTTGGTTGGAGAAGATGACTTTAAGAGATGGTGTCTGAACTTCTAGCGATAGTACGACCTCGAACCCGTACACAAGGGCGTAGGGTGTGCATCGAGTGAGAGTTCTGAACGTCATTCGGTAGGGTCGCAAAGCTTCTAATAGTTTGTTATGCCAATCTCTTTTATTTTCATCCATTATCTTCTTCAAAATTTGTACCAGTGTTTTGTTGAAAGCCTCAGCTAAGCCATTTGCTCTAGGATAGTAAATTGTTGAGTATCTTCAATTTATCCCATGTCGTTTAACAAAATTGTATCTCCAAAGAAAATTTATAGTAAATTATTGAAAACTTTTACTTAAATTTACTACATATTTAGAACATAAATATAGTTATCCAAAGTTAACATCTAATACCAAAGACCATGTTAAATTTAAAATTTTGAAAATATAAATAAGTGAAGACAAATTAAATTAAGTTCTTTCTTTCTTTCTAAAA
>JXCR01135790.1:139448-196692 GCA_002079205.1 Phalaenopsis hybrid cultivar | reverse complement strand
CAAGTTGCTGTGCTGAAATCATGTAGGGCTTTGGTCTGATATTTTCCTATTTAGCAGGGTATTTCAAGAGCGTTTGTTTTCTCACTGCGACAGTTTTCATCCAAAACTACGAAAAAAAACCAGCTTCTTATTTTACTCATTTTTTTAAACTTTCTGTTGCTTTGGTTTTTATATGGTACTTATAAACTGCTGCATATTATCATGTTAAATCTTAGAAATGATTATATGATATTGTCACTAATTTATGGATATGGTATGGCACTTTTGTTCTATGTTAACTGGGAAAAATATTACATTAGAACTCCTAATGTAGAGCTACGTTCGGATTGAAATATCCGGCTGTGTTACGGAAATATTCTATCTGTGTTATTTGTAAAAATGATGTGTTATTTGAATATTATATGGTGTTATTTGATTATTTTTGCGTTGTTATTGGAATATTCCATCGCGTTACTTGATTTGGGGCTGAAGTGTTATTGAGATATTCCCCCGCATTACTTGATTTGGGGCTGTGTTATTCCAATAATATAGTTGAAATTAAAATAACACGGGAAATGTCTAATGACAACCCCAGATCAAGTAATGCAGGGGAATATTCCAATAACACTATAAAATAATCGAATAATACTCGAATAACACATCATTTTTACAAATAATGCAGATGGAATATTCCCGTAACACAGTCGAATATTCCAATCCGAACGTAGCTCTACTTTGGGAGCCTAATGCAATAATTTTCTATGTTAACTGGTGGTGAGCTTATGCNTCATGAAAAACTTTTATTTCAGCATATTACTAATTTCTCTTTTGTGATTCATTTGCTTCCATGCCTATATGAAATTTATCCCCTCATTCGATGTCCTGTAGGTTGAGACGAAGAGGCGAAAGAGGTAAATTAGATCCATTGAATGTTCTTCGAGATGGCAGTTTGTATGTTTTGTTATCCATCTTATTGTGCTTAGCTTCCTCTATCCATTGTTGTTTATGTGGGAATTTGTACAGCGCAGAGGGACAGTAGACAAAAATATATTTAATAATAATAAAAAAAATGGTGATGTTTTCTGCTGGCAAGTTGCTGTGCTGAAATCATGTAGGGCTTTGGTCTGATATTTTCCTATTTAGCAGGGTATTTCAAGATGTGTTTTCTCACTGCTACAGTTTTCATCCAAAACTATGAAAAAAAGCCAGCTTCTTATTTTACTCATTTTTTTTAAACTTTCTGTTGCTTTGGTTTTTATATGGTACTTATAAAATGCTGCATATTATCAGGTTAAATCTTAGAAATGATTATATGATATTGTCACTAATTTATGGATATGGTATGGCACTTTTGTTCTATGTTAACTGGGAAAAATATTATATTAGAACTCCTAATGTAGAGCTACGTTCGGATTGAAATATCCGGCTGTGTTACAGAAATATTCTATCTGCGTTATTTATAAAAATGATGTGTTATTCGAGTATTATATGATGTTATTTGATTATTTTACGGTGTTATTAGAATATTCCATCGCGTTACTTGATTTAGGGCTGAAGTGTTATTGGGATATTCCTCCGCATTACTTGATTTGGGGCTGTGTTATTCCAATAATATAGTGGAAATTAAATTAACATGGGAAATATGCCGAATGACAGCCCCAAATCAATAATGCAGGGGAATATTCTAATAACAACGCAAAATAATCTAATAACATCATATAATATTCGAATAACACATCATTTTTACAAATAACGTTGATGAAATATTCTTGTAACACAGTCGAATATTCTAATCCGAACGTAGCTCTACTTTGGGAGCCTGATGTAATAATTTTCTATGTTAATTTGTGGTGAGCTTATGCTCGCAGTATTTGATTTTTGATCTAAGGAAACATTTTGTTATGGTTTTATACATACATACAGAGGGTTTAGTATAGATTAATTGTAAATTGTTATTATTTTAATGAATAGGTGGAGCATGTTCCATTTATGTTACATGATCATTAAAAACTAGAATATAGACTCATTTATTTTTGGGTAAAGTATAGATTCATTTTAATAAATTTTCTATTGTGTTGACGTTTTTATAAACATGTAGATTGTTAATTTGGATGATACGGCCACATTGGCATGCATTGAATGTCGCTATATTTCCTTTAAATCAAATGCATAATGTGCCTTCATAAAACTTGAATGATGGCTACATGCTGTCGCTGCCATGCCCTTAATTTTGTTTGTTTTTCATCTAATGTCAAAAGCTGTTAGGGATGTTAATTGTGTTTTCAGTACTGAAATTTGAATTAGAATGTTTTTTATTTGAGCTAATTTTAAGGAGGCGGNTTCTTATAAACATGTAGATTGTTAATTTCGATGATACGGCCACATTGGCATGCATTGAATGTCGCTATATTTTCTTTAAATCAAATCCATAATGTGCCTTCATGAAACTTGAATGATGGCTACATGCTGGCTCTGCCAAGCTCTTAATTTTCTTTTTTTTTTCATCCAATGTCAAATGCTGTTAGGGATGTTATTTGTGTTTTCAGTACTGAAATTTGAATTAGAATGTTTTTTATTTGAGCTAATTTTAAGAAGGCGATCTATTTTTTAAGCGGAGTTTCGAGTTAATATAAATCAAGTTTATTAATTTTAAGAAATTATTTTTTTTTTTAGTAATATTATATGTATAAAATCTCAATTTTTGCCATGTCTTTGAAATAATGTATCAAAGCAATTTGTTTCAAGTTTATGTAATTACATTTTGCACGCCTTTTTTATTTTTATTTTTTAAATTTCATTATTTGCTGCTATAGCTTTTAGTCGCATGATTATATTTTAGAGATAATTACATGCACAACACTCAAAACAGTGCTATTTACAAAATTTATGCAAACTTTGTTTTTCTTTTGAACTATGAAATCGATATATTTATGTGTCATGATCANATAATGTATCAAAGCAATTTGTTTCAAGTTTATGTAATTGCATTTTGTACGCCTTTTTTATTTTTATTTTTTAAATTTCATTATTTGCTGCTATAGCTTTTAGACGCATGATTATATTTTAGAGATAATTGCATGCAGAACACTCAAAACATTGCTATTTACAAAATTTATGCAAACTTTGTTTTTCTTTTGAATTATGAAAGCAATGTATTTATATGTCAGGATCAAACTATTAAGAATTTTTAAACTATTGAGAATTTGATAAAAGTTATGGCTTGGGATATTATCATGAAGAATTTAAAATATAATTAACATACCATGCTAGATTTTATTGATATGGGATCAAATAATGATTGTTAAGGAATATGTTTTTTCTTTCAATATCTTCATTTAGTTTGTTGTTTTTGTTATAGGGGAGCTGTTAGAATTAGTCTTTTTTAATTTTAAAAAAATTGACTTTATAAGTAAAAATTATTACTTATTTATGGTATGTTATAACTCAAGTTTGTTTAAATAAAACTTAAATGAGCCTTGAACTATATCTAAAAAAAGTTTGAATATAGACTATGAGATTCAAATATGATTTGTATAAGAAAAGAATATGGTTTTAGCATAATTAAAAAAGGTTCAAAAGTGTTGGAGTCTCTTACAATCATTGATTGAATAAGAATGGAGTAAAGTTCAAATAAGATTTCATTACCATTTGAATATGCACAATGTAGTACTATATTAGAGATAAGAAAACATCTCTAGCATGGTAGTGCAATTAAGATATGCAACATAGAACCATAGCATAAGAGTATAATTCAATAGATAAAATAAAATCCACATAACAAATTAAATTGAGAAATTGATAAAATTGGTTAAGTAATCGTGGGAAATTATTAGAAGATATTGTAATTATACTCATTTGATATGTGATAATATCATTAGGAAAAAATTTAAAATCATTAAAATTAAATTTTCTACAAGATAATATGCATTATAAACTAGTGCAATTTACCTATCAGAAGGTGAATATACAGGTCTTTGAAGAACATTAATATTCAAACTCTTTTTGTGAAGCACGTCATAATAATGATTTGCTCCCCTTAGTATGACTAACATATTAAAAAAATTCATCTATTATTGATTTTAGAAACACTTTTATTAAATATCAATCAATGCAAAATTTATTGATATCAACTGTGTACTTCTAATGTTGAATACAACTATAATATTAATCTTAAATTATTTAACTGTTTCTTCAATCACATTCAAGCTATATATGAGATTTAGTTAAGCATTATATTGCCTCTTTTCATGTATGATTAGATAAGACATTATTAAACCTGGAAGAACACATGTTTTGATATTACAATTATTGAAAGTAACAAATGCATATGTGGATGATACTAATAGCTTATTGTTGATATTTGAGGAAAATCACCAAGGTCGACTTAGTCAATAAATTCAGTGGATTAGAATAGAAAATGGGTTGAAAGTTTTTATGACTTAAATCTTGTTTAATTCGACAAATGAAATTGCTCAAGATTAAATATAAATTTATAAAAATTTTTCATTCTACTATGATTTATTTGAAGGCCTATTTTTTAATAAAATAACTTTTAATAATTCTTCCAATTATATATGGATTAAGTTTTTAGCAATTTCATTATCTCAAGCAATATTCATATTCAATTCAATTGAACATTACCATATATAATACATGCATTTATGATGCATTATCCATTTCATTTTAATCATGTTATCTTTTAAGCATGAAGTTATTAAATTATTAAAATTACCTTTTGAATTGACATTAATATTGATTTTCTCTCTCCTAAATAATTTCATGATAATATCATCATATCATAACAAAATCTAAATGATTTATTTTTAACTCTTTAATTCATCAATACCAAAAGAAATTCACATAAATTAATGTGTATTTAAATATGAATGAAATATTAATATAAACTATTCTTTAAGAATTGTTTAATATTTAATTTTTTCTCTCAATAATAATTCCAAAAAATAATTTCACTATTAAAAGTAAATAAGGTAGAAATTTTCAAATGAATTGAAAAAACTAATTTCATAAATATTTTTAATAGAATAATACATCACTTTAAATCTAAAATTGTCACCACATAGGATTTTTTCATTTGAATTTTAAAATAATATTTTTCTCTCTCCAAAAAATTCAAAATAAAATTTTATAACTTTATTATGATTTATGCTTAATTTGTAATGCATAATTACATGAATGGTTGAAAATTTTTTTTGGTTTTGTTGTGTGTCCACTATATATTATGATGATTTATATCTAAGAGATGAATGCATTACTTGAAGAATAATATACGACATGAAGATGTAGAAATTTTACCATAAAATAGATTAAATCAATCGAATGAAAAACTCTTTAAAACTTGCGAGTCTATGTAACCAAAGATTTTTTCCCACCTTACAAGTGTAATATAGAGCTTATTTTATTATGAGATTTGATATCCCTACAAGAGCAAGCTCTTACACAAGTTCTTGTAGTTAATTACATCCCAAGAGTTGTGGACTCCTAAGAATACTCAATTAAAGTATGACTTCATATCATGTAGGATTACAATGTTTATATTTTTCAAATGAAAAATGTTCAAGATGTGATGAGATTTTAAAATGAGAAAAAAACAATTTTTACTCTAATTTTCTTCTAATTAAAAGGTTGAGACTTATAGTCTAATGATAATGTGTCATGGAAAGACATAAGAAAAAGGTTAGTCAACTCTAGGAAGAAGGTGTAACACAGGGATTGGAATTACAAGATTGTTGAAAGAATTATGTTTTGAGTTAAATTGTTGAAATGTTTGATTTAAAATATTTGAAGACTTGATTTTGAAAAATTAATTTGAGTTGAAAATTTGATTTGAGATGATTTGATTTGGAGAGTTGAATTGGGGGTTGATTTGAAGTTCACTGATTTGAATGTTTTAGTTTGAATATTATTTAAAGGTTATTTGAAGGTTCTTTAAAGGTTCTTCGAGGGTTTTCTGAGGGTTATTTGATTTGATATAAAGAAGGTGTGGAATTTGAAAAAAAAAACATTGAAGATTTAAATTTAAAAGAAGAGGGTTGAAGTTGGAGTTTTGAAAATGTTGATTTGAAGTTTTGAAAAGTTAGATGTTTGAAAAGGTAGAATTTTTAAAGTTTGGAAAAGGTTTTTAATTTTAAAATGTTTGATTTGATTTGAGTTGAAAAGGTTTGAATTGAATTGAAAATGTTTGATTTTAGTTAGAAAGGTTTGATTTTAGTTGAAAAGGTTTGATTTCGAAATGTTGATTTTGGGGTCTTGAATCCACGACTAATAGAATATGATTGATTAGAAGGATATCTTGATGGAAGCTGAAACCTTAATCTTAAAGTAAAACTAGATTATATAAGTGTGCTAATTGAGGGGACTAACTTAATTTTTAGGCATACTATTTGTAGTCATGATGCCAATGACTTTCCATCTTCTCGAGTTCATCATTATCCTTAAGCTAATAACCAACTGGATGACTAGAGGCCTCCGCTTAACACATCGATGGTCAGTGTAGATCTTCTTATTGCAAGGTTTTTTTAGGTTCCTTTGCTAGTAATCATGGGTTTCTTCATTCGAGGGTATCTACATAGTCTATAAGGGTTACATGTTGACAACGACTTTAAATATGCTAAAAATACAAGAATTTGATACTACTGCTAGAATATTTAAATCCCCGGCAATGACGCCAAAAACTTGACAACAGTTATAGATTTGATAAAGATATGTATAAAATATTCAATAATGACAAAGCCACACTTATCAACGTAAGTATACCTATGGCTCAAGTAATACAGGACTCTAATGGAATCCTGTATGTCGATCCCACAGGGAGTAATATTAGAGGCTACAAACTAAGATTTAAAAAATCAATACTTAATTATCGATCCACAGGGAGGTAATAATTAGAGGCTACGAACTTAAGATTTAGAAAATCAATACTTAATCACAACAACATAGTTCAAATTGTATATTTGTCACTAATAGACAATTAAAATAAAAATGTTATTTTAATAAACTCTCAATCAACTAATTCTACTAATAAAGTTTTAAATGTGAAGTTCAATATATAAGAAAGCATCATTCTTCTTGTCAAAAAAATTAAGTGAATGAATAAATTGAATCGNTTAATTTTAAAATGTTTGATTTGATTTGAGTTGAAAAGGTTTGAATTGAATTGAAAATGTTTGATTTTAGTTGGAAAGGTTTGATTTTAGTTGAAAAGGTTTGATTTCGAAATGTTAATTTTGGGGTCTTGAATCCAGGACTAATAGAATATGATTGATTAGAAGGATATCTTGATGGAAGTTGAAACCTAATCTTAAAGTAAAACCAGATTATATAAGTGTGCTAAGTAAGGGGACTAACTTAATTTTTAGGCATACTATTTGTAGTCATGATGCCAATGACTTTCCATCTTCTCGAGTTCATCATTATCCTTAAGCTAATAACCAACCGAATGACTAGAGGCCTCCGCTTAACACCATATCGATGGCCAATGTAGATCTTCTTATTGCAAGGTTTTTTTAGGTGCCTTTGTTAGTAATCATGGGTTTCTTCATTCTAGGGTATCTACATAGTCTAAGGGGGTTACATGTTTATTGTTTTATGTCTCACCCCTGAGCTCTAACTAGAGGTAATCAGTAGTCTAACATAGGCTTCTAGACTAGAAAAATCAAGGGGATGTGTGATCAACAAATATTATAGGGGTTCATATATGAATTGAACAACAAATATTGTATAATTTTATAAATCCCATCTTCAAAGCATAAGAGGTATGATGTTATGCAACTCCGTGTCTGGACTGTAGCTATAAGGAAGCTTGGAATTTCACATCTTCCAAATGGTGATGGAATTTCTCTTATGAGGGATAGATGGAACTTAGTGCTTGGCTAAATCAGCTACCTTACCATTAATGAACAACACTAAACCATTAGAGAGAAGAATGGAGTTAGGCTCTAGAAAACTCTTCGACTACAAAAAAGAATGTTGCACTGACTTACCAAAGAGATTGTGAGAAAAGTTGTTCAAAATCATGATGGTTAATGAGTAGCAAGATGCAATATCCTTTTTCAGAGATGTTAATTAAGTAATTTTGGGCATACAAGAAAGAGGTAAGTTGTGTTATACTCATGTATCTAAATAACATAAGGTGCTTATCCACTTCTTCACTATGGATGATGCAAGGTGGATGGGCTTTAATAACTTGTTCTTATTTATAACAACATACTAAGAATAAAGTGTTCTGTCTTTACCTTTAATCCATCTTCTTGGTTCAAAATAGGTCAATCATTTCATCAAGCTCTGTCATCCTTTCACCCACAACTTGCATAAAGTCTGAAAAAGCTTCTATGCTTCCAAGTCACTAAGGTTCCAATATAAAGTTGTTGCCCCTTTAATATATTGAAAAGCTGCCTCTTAACCACATAATTTATTGATAGACCTGCCTCTCAACGTATAATCTATGTAAACCTATTGTCTCTGACCATTCAACAAAGTTTCGTGAGAGCATAATCTTCTATAATTGGTGTACGCTCCACTTCTACAGTTTTGATCTCGTTAACAATTTCTGTGTACATCTTCTTTATCCTTCTATTTTTGTTTATCCTTTATGTTTTGGAAGCTGGCTTGATAATGATAAATTTCAGCCTCATTTTAGTAGGTGTTCTACTAGACTCACCATAAAATGATATGATCCCTGCTCATCTTATTGAGAACTGAATTAATGCTTTTTTTGGTAGGCACTTCCTCTGGCTTAGGTACTATCATAGCTAAGTTATCACATAGGATATCTTTGTCTTTGAAACCCATATTGAACTTGATAACTGGGTTGTTTGTTAGGTTACTTTTCTTAATTACTACATTGATAGTTTCGTTGANTTACCCTTTGGACCAGGCATAAAGAACATTGACTAATCCTATGCTTGGTTACTGAATTTGCGGCTAGGCTGGGAGGATATCGGCTCTCACTTCGGAGCTCCCACATTCTCCTCATATGAGGGATAACATGTACACTTCAGCACCCAAACGATATAACCGAATTGATGATTTAATATGTCACTCTAAAATCTCCAATTCTACGCCGATAATTTTTATTTCTTTATTTATTTGCACCCAACTTTTAATGACTTTGACCTCCCTAAATCTTGGATGTAATCCTCACTTTAATTGTAAAACTCAAC
Source organism: Phalaenopsis hybrid cultivar (assembly GCA_002079205.1). Taxonomy (NCBI): domain Eukaryota; kingdom Viridiplantae; phylum Streptophyta; class Magnoliopsida; order Asparagales; family Orchidaceae; genus Phalaenopsis; species Phalaenopsis hybrid cultivar. The sequence goes on along the minus strand of JXCR01135790.1, from coordinate 187,534 downwards.
ATATTTGAACAAATCAATTAGCCAGATTGAAATTAAATTAAGATTAAAGTGAAAAGATCATCACAACTTATTTACATTCTCATGGCACAACCAATTCAAATCACAATTTCACAAAATCTCAAGACAAGGAGAAAGACAAAGAAAATTACTCAGAACTCATGGAGAAGATATGACAAAACTATGATTTCATATATAAAAGAAAATTCATACAAACTACAATAAGTGAATACAACTTATCTCGAATTCCTCCCCAAGTAACTTCTTGAAGTTCCTCTGAACCTCTTCCTTTCCTTACACCACACAGAATTCTCCTTCGAAGTAGAAAAGAGGAAGAAATCTCTCACTTTCCTTTCACTCTTACAATCTCTCAAAGAATTCCTCACAATACCTAACCCTAAATTACACTTCTCTAGACTCCCTGGACCCCCTCCTTTTTGGCCTCCAAAATGTTTCTCTTAAAGTTGTAGAAGAGTTTTCAAGAGTTACCTAAGCATCCCTTAAAAAATCGTCCACATTCAATGCATCAATTGAGAGAACCATCGTTCTCGCCGTCGGCAGACTCGATGGCGCCGTCGGCGGCATTCTAGAATATTTAATTCTGGACTCTCGGGAAAAACCCACCATCGGCGACGTCGGTGCCCAAGATCAAATCTTCATATTTTGGTCCCTTTTGCTCCAAATTCGCTCCTTTTTGCATCTTTTTAATCCAATGACCATAATTCAACATACTTGTAATAAAACATCAAAAATACCTTTCTTTAAAGTGTAATATCATCAAAATCAGTATAAAATAGGTATCAAAATCTCGACATATTTTTTTTGGTCAAAATCCACCAAACTTAACTATTACTTGTCCTCAAATACTTTTAGTACTACTGGTCAAAATCCCCCAAACTCAACTATTACTTGTCCTCAAGTAATTTTAGTACTATATAAAACTTATGATCTACTGTGGTAAAGTTTTAATTCAGAAATACTATAAGTTTGATTTAAGTAAATACGATAGTAAGATTTTTAGAAAAATTTCAAGTAATTAAATTAACTATGTAGGTACAAGACTATCTAGTCATCAAGTTTAAGAGTTCTAGTTTTCTATTCATTTCAAGAATGACTATATGTTGTAATATTAAGTCACTTAGAATATTTAATTGTTAGGAACTTCACGAGAACATTACTAGTAAAGATACATTTTCATAAAAATAATTTTAGGAATGTATTTAGGTTTTCCCTTTAGGTAGGTCCAAGTGAAGCCAATTTTTAATCAAGCATCTCCTCAAGCTTCTCCTCACTTATATATTTTCCTTTTTCATTTGGATTGCTTTCAATCCTATATATTATTCTTTTCTTTTCAGGGATTGTTGTCAATCCTTTTTTTTTCTTTTTTAAGTGAAGATTACTATATCTGGATAGTCTTTAATAATTTTAAACTTCACTTTTCTTTCCCTAAATTTAAAACTCAAAGCATTCCTTTGCCTTATAAGTATTTCATAACTTCTACATCATTGAGCCCTAATATTTTCTTCTCAAATGAATTTATAAGATTCTTAATATTTCAAAATATAGTTTTCTTTACTTTAAATAGTTGACTATAGTCTTATTCTCTTATACTAAATATCTTAATCTACAAAATTAATTTTCCTTACAAAATCTATAAGCTCTTATACTAAATATCTTAATCTACAAAATTAATTTTCCTTACAAAAATATTTCTTTAAATTTACCATAATATTCAAATATTTATAAAATATAGTTATCTGAATTAAATTCACTATAAAAAATCATATTAATAATTTTTGAAAATATTTAAATTGAAAACATAAAATAGTTAATCTTTTTCGTCTCTCCCCCAAACTTAAAATTTTTAATATGGAATGATACAGATGGAAAGAAAGATTCTAAATATAAATCATACCTCAGTACTTTAGGCATTTTCATCATTCAGAAATTTTTGCAATTTCCTTCTCAAAATTTTACTTCAACTGGTCTGTAATATTAGGAGCTTTCTATACATATAAATAATTAGAGAAGTTGCTGGGTAATGAAATTTTGAAATAAGTAAAAAAAAAACATTATACAAACACAATATTTCACTAACACATCACAATACTAAATTTACAAAGTACTAATCAAAGTCTATTATAACTACACATGCATACTTCAAACTACAACACTAAACATTTATGCAAACATAAAATAAAATAGACAATAAAATGAAAGTACATACAGAAAAACATCTATCTCTATTACAAAAGCACAAACCAAAAGTATATTAATAATTATCATATATCAAAATCCCATACTATATTCTCTTCTCCTTGGTCAGCAGGTGGATTGGGCTGATACTGAGTATAACGGGGGCATTCAGGAAAAGTAACATCAGGCTCACCTCTGTAATGTCGGGCCTGAGCTTCATAGTAAGCTATCTCAAAGTCGGAATGCCATTGTAGGTACTCACTATCATAATCATGTCTACGTTCTAATCCCTCAATTATTTCATTTCTTTTCTCTATACTTTTCCGCTGCAAGGTTAACTCATTCATTAAATCGTGAAGGGTAGGGGAACTAGAGGAAGGAAGGTCATAACTAGTAGAGGGGATATCTCTACTAGTAGAAGGTTCTTTACTCCTACTCCCAGATCTCTTCCTTCATGGGATTCATACATCTTTAAATTAGCTTTACTAATGGGTTTCATAGGGTAAACCCATTCTTCATCATCTCGAGCTCAACTCCAGAAAGTTGGCAAAGTGCATAAATGAGTCAAGGATGTCCCAAACCTCCACTTGATTCACTCATTGTTGTGGTTAAAATATTCTTATAAATAATTCTCCCCACATTTATAGTCCGATTATTCTGAATACAGAAATTCAGAATAGCTCTATCTCTTATTACCTCACTATGGTGATAGGTTGGTAACAAAGTATAGGAAATAAAATAGTGCCACGCTTTAGATGTGGCATTTAATATGGAAGCAAAAAAAATTACCCGTTATCGCTGCTTTATCTCCCATGTCCCTTTCCGATCAGTGAGAAAGTTAATGACATCATTCAACGTGCCTTCCATTGTACTGAAGGGTTCATAATTGCAGATGTAGGAGTCTGGTACTTCATAAAATGAGTTAATGCAGGCGGCACTAAACTCAACAGAAAACTCTCTTACTCGAACGGTTCCGTCCTCAAAATAGAACGCGTTGGCATAAAATTCTTTCACAATATTCACACAGCCTTATTGGTGGTATAACAAAAATTTTTTCACCTATGTTCGATAATGACTCGTTCAACTTCTCCTCCCGGACTCTCAAAAACATTATCTTGAATACATTTCTTCCCTTGAAATACTGAAGTAACTCTAGGCTGAGCCTTTGCATTGATGAAGTGAGACTCGTCAAACTCAAGTCGCCTCTTTTGTCGCGAAGCTATTTCAATCTAATCAAAATTATAGAAAAATTCCAAAATATACTTCAAATATGCAAATAATGACTTCTAAGAGTGACTCTAAGAGTTCAAAACTAAGTTCCATTAATTTCTTCCAAATATTTTCTCAACATTCTCAATTTTTTTGGATTTCCTCAATGTGGAAGAAATTCAAGGTGAAAATCAAATATTTTTAGGTTAGAGCAAAGCTCTTACCGAGAGATGATGAAATTCGTTATCTAAAAGCCTTGAAATCGCCCCAAACCCAAGATCTTTAAGCCCTAGATCGAAATTTTCATTTTTTAGGAGGAATGGGATGATGAATAGTGGCGGCTGACTTGTCAAAATCATGGTTAAAAGTGTTTTTTTGGCATCTACTACAAATTAACGATGAATAGTGGCGGTTGACTGGTCAAAAACACATAAGTTCAAATCAAATCACACATAAAGACATATAGGTAGTAAAGTAAATCTACTACAAACTAACGCTAATTTCAAACAAAAACACTATAATCACAATAAAAATAAGGATAACTATGGGTTGTCTCCCATAAAGCACTTGATTTAATGTCTTCAGATATTATTCAAGTTGATTGACCATTAAAATCTCTTTAAAATTTGGTCTTTACCCTTAAAATACGGCTTTACTCTATGTCCATTTACTTTAAATCTATCCCCAGTCTTTTGATCTTCAATTTCAACAGCTCAGTAAGTATAAACTCGAGTCACAGTAAAGGGTTCTAACCAACGAAACTTCAATTTCTTAGAGAATAACTTCAACCTTGTATTGTAAAGCAAAACTTTTTGTCCTGGTTCAAAGTTCTTCTGGTTAATCTTCCGATCATGCCCTAACTTTAGTTTCTCCTTATAAATTCGGTCGTTATCATAAGATTAATTTCTTAATTCTTCCAATTCATTCATTTGTAACAATCTCTTATCACTAGCATCTTTCAAATTATAATTGAATTCTTTAATTGCCCAATATGCTTTATGCTCTAATTCTACTGGTAAGTGACAAGTCTTTCCAAAAATCAGCCTGTAAGGAGTCATTCCAATACGAGTTTTATAAGCAGTCCTGTAAGCCCATAATGTGGTATCCAGTCTAGTGGACCAATCTATTCTACTAGGGTTTATAGTTATAAGCAGTCCTGTAAGCCCATAATGCAGTATCCAGTCTAGTAGACCAATCTACTCTACTAAGGTTTACAGTCTTCTCCAGTATTTGTTTAATCTCTCAATTAGAAACTTCAGCTAACCCACTGGTCTGAGGGTGATAGGAAGTAGAGATTATATGAATAACATTAAACTCTTATGCCAATCTCTGAATGTATTTATTCCCAAAATGGGATCAACCGTCAGTGATAATCACTCTCGGCATTCCGTATCTAGTGAAAATGTTTTTTCATTAAAAATCTTGAAACACGTTTAGTTTCACAACGAGGTAAAGCTTGTGCTTCAATCCACTTTGAAACATAGTCTATTGCAACTAATATGTATAAGTTACCAGATGAAAGAATAAATGATCCCATGAAATCCAATCCCCAAACATCAAAGATCTCAACTTCTAACATGAAATTCAGACACATTTCATTTTTTCTAGATATATTGTCTGCTCATTGACATCGATCACAAGTTTTTATATATCTATAAACATCTCTAAATATGGTAGGCCAATAAAATTCAACTTCTAATATGAAATTCAGAGGCATTTCATTTCTTCTAGATATATTACCTACTCGTTGACATCGTTCACAAGTTTTTATATATCTATAAACATCTCTAAATATAGTAGGCCAATAAAATCCAGCTTGCAAGTTTTTATGTATCTGTAAACATCTCTAAAGAGAGTAGGCCATAGAATCCAACTTGTAAAATTTTATAAGCAGTTTTATCAGTTCCAAAATGTCCTCCAAATTTAAAATCATGACATTTATGAGTAATTAATTCAGTTTCTTCATAAGATACACATCTTCTCATAATAAGGTCCTTACATTATTTATATAAATAAAGCTCATCCCAAAAATATGCTTTCGCATCATGAATGAATTTTCTTTGCTGTTGTAATGTCAGCATAGGTGGCAAAATATCACTTACAATATAATTAACAATATCAGCATACCATGATATTTTCCACTCATTAATATTATAGAGTTGTTCATCAGGGAAAATGTCTGTAATTTCATTGTTAGTGTCAGATAATTCATGATATTCTAATCTCGATAAATGATCAACAATTTGATTATCAGTTCCCTTTCTATCAATAACCACAAAATCAAACTCTTGCATCAAAAGTGTCCATCTAATTAACCTTGGTTTGACATCATTCCTTTGCATCAGTTATTTAATAGCACAGTGATCTGTGTGCACAACACATTTAGTCCCAATTAAATAAGATCTAAATTTTTCAAAAGCATACACTATAGCTAGTAACTCTTTTTCAGTAACAATTTAGTTAATTTGAGCATCGTTAAGAGTTTTACTAGCGTAGTACATAACTTTAAAAATTTTATCGTACATTTGTCCAAGAGCAGCCTCAATAGCATAATCACTAGCATCACACATCAGTTCGAATGGTTTCTCCCAGTTAGGTGAAACTGTTATAGGGGCTGTGATTAGCTTTTCTTTTAATAACTCATTGGCATTTAAACAGTCTTCAGTAAACTCAAATTTCTTCTCCTTTTCTAACAGTTGGCATAGATGTTTTGTAATTTTTGAAAAATCTTTAATAAAACGACTGTAAAAACCAACATGTCGAAGAAAAATTCTAACCCCTCTTATATCAGTAGGAGGTGTTAATTTAGATATAACTTGAATTTTTGCAGGGTCTACTTCCATACCATTTTTTGAAATTTTATTGCCTAACACTATTCCTCCTGCAACCATAAATTAACATTTCTCCCAATTTAGAACTAAATTAGTTCTTTCGCATAACTCCAAAACTTTTTAAAGATAATTTAAGCATGCGTCAAATGATGTTCTAAATACAGAGAAATCATCCATAAACACTTATATTCCATCAGCAATTAACTTACTAAATATAGACATCATAAATCTCAGGAATGTTGCAGGTGCATTACATAATCCGAAAGACATTCTCCAAAAAAAAAAGTTCCAAACGGACTAGTAAATGCTGTATTTTCTTGATCCTTGGGAGCAATAAGAATTTGATGGTAGCCGGTATATTCATCTAAAAAACAAAAATATTTATGTCCAGCAAGTCTATCCAATATTTGGTCTAGGAATGGTAAAGAGGAGTGATCTTTTCTAGTGACAGTGTTTAATTTTCTATAATCAATGCAAATACGCTTCCTAGTAACTTGTCTGATAGGTATTAATTCATTATTCTCTTGTGCTTCAGCAGTCACTTCTCCTTTCTTAAGAACATAATGAATTGGACTTACCCAAGCACTGTCTGAAATAAGATATATAATTCCATCATCCAACCATTTCAAAATTTCCTGTTTGACTACTTCTTTCATCATTGGTTTCAATCTCCTTTGTGGATCAACTCTTGGTTTATATTGTTCATCTTGTATAATTTTATGCATACAGATTGAAAGTCTGGTTCCTTTAATATCAGCTAAGGTCCAACCAAAATATTTCGTATATCTTTTTAATGTATCCAAAATTCTTTGCTCTTGCAAATCATTTGACTTTAAAGATATAGTAACAGGTAATGTAGATGAGTTTCCCAGAAACACATACTTTAAGTGGTTAGGCAATGTTTTCAACTCAAGTTTAGGTGGTTTTATAATTGATGAAACTAGATTCTTATCAGCATTTCCTGTAATATCCAGCGTCTCAAATCTTTCTTGAACATAATCTAATTCTTCATTTTCTATTTCATCCAAAATAACTTTAGTAATATCCAACATCTCAAATCATTCCTGAACATAATCTAATTCTTCATTTTCTAATTCATCAAGAATAATTTCATCTTCTCAAAATTTTTTTTTCTTCAAAATATTCTTTAAAATGCTCGTTCAATAGATGTTCACTAATTTTCATGCGAAAACATTCATTGTCTCTTTCAATAACAGAGTATTTTATAGATTTCGCAATGTTACAAAGCCACTTCTTGATCATTAACTCTCATAGTTAATTCTCCTTTTTGAACATCTATCATAGCTTTTCGAGTACTTCTTGATCATTAACTCTCATAGTTAATTCTCCTTTTTGAACATCTATCATAGCTTTTCCGGCTTCTTGATCATTAACTCTCATAGTTAATTCTCCTTTTTGAACATCTATCATAGCTTTTCCAATTCTTGATCGTTAACTCTCATAGTTAATTCTCCTTTTTGAACATCTATCATAGCTTTTCCATGATCATTAACTCTCATAGTTAATTCTCCTTTTTAAACATCTATCATAGCTTTTCCAGTAGCTAAAAATGATCTCCCTCTCATAGTTAACTCTCCTTTTTGAACATCTATCATAGCTTTTCCAGTAGCTAAAAATGGTGTTCATAGTTAATTCTCCTTTTTGAACATCTATCATAGCTTTTCCAGTAGCTAAAAATGGTCTTTTTATCTCTTTCAACAGCAAGGTATTTCATAGATTTTACAATATTAAAAGTCACTTCTTGATCGTTTACTCTCATTAATTCTCCTTTTTGAACATCTATCATAGCTTTTCCAGTAGCTAAAAATGGTCTCCCTAAAACGATTCTCCCTTTTGAACATCTATCATAGCTCTTCCAGTAGCTAAAAAAGGTCTCCCTAAAATTATATATATTTCTTTATCTTCTTCCATATCCAAAACAATAAAATCCACAGGAAAGATAAATTTATCAACTTTTACTAACACATCTTCTATAGCTCCCTTAGGATAAGTAATTGAACGATCCACTAACTGAAGAGTTACAGAAGTAGGTGAGACTTCTCCTAATCCTAATATTTTGAAAATTTATAGAGGCATAAGATTAATGCTGACTCCAAAATCACATAAAGTTCTTCCATAGAATCTTTCACCGATAGCACACGGTATAGTGAAACTCTTGGATCTTTTAATTTTTCAGGAAACTTTTTCTAAATAATGGAACTACACTCTTCGCTAAGTGCAACAATCTCATTATCAGTGAACTTTCTTTACTTGTTCAAAATATCTTTCATAAACTTTACATAATCGGACATCTGCTCTAAAGCTTCTATGAAAGGAATATTTATCGTTAATTTCTTAAGAATTTCTATAAACTTTGAAAATTGTTTATCCTTTTTGTATTATTTCAATCTTTGAGGAAACAGTGGTGGAGATTTTTCTATAGTAATTTTCATTGGTGTAAGTGGATATTCTAAATCCGGGTATTCATGATCTTTTTCTTTTTCTGAATCCAATTTCTCTTTTTCAGTTTCCGTTTCTTTCTGCACTCTTATTTCCAATTCTTTTCCACTTCATATTTATATGTTCTTTTCCTTGATATTTAGGATTTAATTCCACAGTACTAAGAAAAGTTCCTAATATTTGGTTACTAAGCGCAGTAGCGATATGCCTCAATTGGCTTTCAATATTCTTGATAGCAGTTCCTTGATTTTGTAGATGGCTTCCTTGAATTTGTAATTGATTTTGTAATTGTTGACCCATGTTCAGTATCAGCTCTTCCATAGAAACTTCTTTTCCTTAAATTGAGTGTTATAAATTCTGGAGGATAAGAAGGTCTATAGTTAACATTTCCCTGGTTGGATGAATTTCCTAATGGGTTCATTGGGTTGTTCGAGGATAAGAAGGTCTATAGTTAACATTTCCTTGGTTGGATGAATTTTCTAATGGGTTCACTAAAGAAGGTCTATAATTAACATTTCCTTGGTTGGATGAATTTCCCAATGGGTTTACTGGGTTGGTTGCCCATTGTTGATTTGTAGAAGAATTGTTATTCCAATTAAAATTTGGATGATTCTTCCAAACTGGGTTACAATAGTTCCCCATTGTTGATTTGTAGAAGAATTGTTATTCCAATTAAAATTTGGATGATCTTCCAACTTAAGGTCTATAGTTAACATTTCCTTAGTTGGATGAATTTCCTAATGGGTTCACTGGGTTGTTCGCCATAGTTAACATTTTCTTGGTTGGATGAATTTCCTAATGGGTTCACTGGGTTGTTTGCCCATTGTTTATTAACATTTCCCTGGTTGGATGAATTTCCTAATGGGTTCACTGAGTTGTTTGCCCATTGTTGGGGTCTATAGTTAACATTTCCTTGGTTGGATGAATTTTCTAATGGGTTCATTGGGTTGTTTGCACATTGTTGATCGTAGAAGATTGTTATTCCAATTAAAGTTAGGATGACTCTTCCAACATGGGTTATAATAGTTCGAATAAGGATTATTAGGTCTATTGTTAATAACATTTAGAGTCTCATAAGAAGGTTGGACATCCATAATTTGACCATATGATTTCTCTTCCATCATAGTAGGTGTTGGAGAATAATTCATTCCATAATGATATAATTTTTTTGATATTGCAGCAATCTGTGAAGTTAACATAGATATTGCATCAGAATCGTGGTTACTAGCTACTCTTTTAGGATTTATCCTTTCAGAGAGCCATTGAAAATTATTGGTAGGAATCTCTTCTATTAACGAATAAGCCTCATCAAAAGGTTTTGAAATTAAAGAACCACCAGCCGCAACATCTATAATCGATCTAAGAGACTCTTCTATTAACGAATAAGCCTCATCAAAAGGTTTTGACGTTAAAGAACCACCAGCCGCAACATCTATAATCGATCTAAGAGACCCACCAATCCATTGTAAAAAGTTTGAATTATCAACCAATCTGGTAACGAATGATGTGGGCACTTCCTAAGAAGATCTTTAAATCTCTCCCAAGATTCAAATATCCACTCTCCATCAATTTGAAAAAATGGTGTTATGTCATTTCTAAGTTTAGTAGTTTTAGATGGAGGGAAATATTTGGATAGAAATTTCTATCTAAGAAGATCTTTAAATCTCTTTCAAGCTTCATATATTGACTCTCCATCAATCTGACAAAATGATGTTATATCTTTAAATCTCTCCCAAGCTTCATATATTGACTCTCCATCAATCTGACAGAACTATGTTATGTCATTTCTCTCAAGCTTCATATATTGACTCTCCATCAATCTGACAGAACGATGTTATGTCATTTCTTAGTCTAGCAGTTTTGGATGGAGGGAAATATTTGGATAGAAATTTCTGTGAAAGTTCTCCCTAAGTTTTAATAGATCCAGGTGCTAACTAATTTAACCACATTTTAGCCTTATCCCTAAGTGAAAAAGAAAAAAAGTCTAAGTCTAACAACATCGTTTGAAACTTTGTCATATTTAAAGGTAACACAAAGTTCTAAAAAACTAGCTAGGTGTAAATTATGATATTCATTTCGTGTACCTCCGAATTGATTGTATTGTACTATTTGGATAATAACAGGTTTGAGCTCAAATGAATTAGTAGCTACAATAGGATTTTGGATTGATAAGTGAATTTCATCTGCTGTAAGATTTACATAATCTCGTAGAGGTCTCGGTTGATGTTCTTTTTCTATTCCTTAATTGTTCACATTGTTTTCCATTGTGTCGGGATTTCTAGGTTCTTTTCTTAGTTTTCTAATTCTCCTAACAGGGCGTTCTAATTCCAAATCATAGGGTATAAGACTTTTAGGTCCAAATTTACACATACAATTGAAATCAGTACACAGAAAAATAGTTAACTAAATATGAAAATAAGTTGCATTCAAGTAAAAGTTTTCTAATAGTCCTAATTTGTCCATTACTCTAATTATGATTTTTTTTTTAAAAAATCTAATTTTACTCCCTGAAAATGACGCCAAAAACTTGACAACGACTTTATATATGCTCAAAAATACAAGAATTTGATACTACCGCTAGAAGATTTAAATCTCCGGCAACGGCGCCAAAACATTGACAACAATTATAGATTTGATAAAGATGTGTATAAATTATTCAGTAATTGCAAAGTCACACTTATCAATGCAAGTATACGTATCGCTTAAGTAATACAAGGATCTAATGGAGTCCTGGATATCGATCCCACAGGGAGTAATATTAGAGGCTACGAACTTAAGATTTAGAAAATTGATACTTAATCACAACAACATAGTTCAAATTGCATATTTGTCACTAATAGGTAATTAAAATAAAAATGTAATTTTAATAAACTCTCAATCAACTAATTCTACTAATAAAGTTTCAAATGTGAAGTTCAATATATAAGAAAACATCCTTCTCATTGTCAAGAAATTTAAGTGAATGGATAAATTGAATTAGTTCAAATTATATTGTGTCAAACAGGAGCATACCTATTCCTTACCCTTTGGATCAGACATAAAGAACATTGACTAATCCTATGCTTGGTTACTGAATCTGCGGCTAGGCTGGGAGGATACTGACTTTCACTTCGGAGCTCTCATGTTCCCCTCGCTGAGGGCTAACATCTACACTTCAGCTCCAAACGATAGGACTAAATTGACCCAACCGATAGGACCGAATTGAGGATTTTAGTCTGTCACTCTAAAATCTCCAATTCTATGCCCTGATGGACCAAATTGAGGATTTTAGTTTGTCACTCTAAAATCTCCAATTCTACGCCCGATAATTTTTATTTCCCTATTTATTTGGACCAAACTTTTAAGGACTTTGACCCCTCTGAATCTTGGATGTATTTTCCCTATTTATTTGCACCCAACTTCCAAGGGCTTTGACCTCCCAGAATCTTGGATGTATTTTCACTTTAGTTGTAAAACTCAACATATTTTAACAAATCAATTGACCAGATTGAAAGTAAATATATATCAAAGTGAAAAGATCATCACAATTTCTTTAACATTTTTATGGCTCAACTAATTCAAATCACCATTCCACAAATCTCAAGACAAGGAGAAAAAAAAAGAAAACTACTCAGAACTCATGGGGAAGACACAACAAAACTCGGAATTCATATATAAAAGTGAAGTCATACAAACTACAATAAGTAAATAACAGTTATCTCTAATTTCTCCCTAAGAAAACTCCTCGAAGTTTCTCTGAATCTCTTCCTTTCTTTACAACACACAAAATTCTTCTTTAAAGCCGTAAGGAGGAAGTAATCTCTCACTTTCCCTCCACTCTTACAATCTCTCGAAGAATTTCTCACAATTAGACTCTCTACACTCTGCCAACACTTAACACCCACTCTATTTTTGGCCAAAAGCTTCTTTTAAAGTTGTAGATGATTTTTCCCAAGAGTTGCCTAAGCATCCCTCCAAAATTTGTCCTCATCCAATGCAATATTGGACATAACCGCCGATCTCACCATCGGCGGCCTTGAGAGCGCCGTCAACGAGCTTTCTAAATCTTTAAATCTGGAGTCTCGAGAAATTCTCATCGTCGGCGCCGTTGGGCTCGCCGTCGGCGCCCTAGTTCAAATCTTCAAATTTTGGTGCTTTTCACTCGAAATTTGCTTCTTTTTGCATCTTTTTGCTCCAATGACCCTAATTCATCATTCCTGCAATAAAACATCAAAAATACCTTTCTTTAAAGTGCAATAGCTTCAAAAATAGTATAAAATAGGTATGAAAATCTCAACATATTTTTCTGTGGTCAAAATCGCCCAAACCTACTATTACTTATCCTCAAGTAATTTTAGTACTATATAAAGGTTATGATCTATTGTAGCAAAGTTTTAATTCAGAAACACTATAAGTTTGATCTAAGTAAATACCATAGTGAAATTTTTAGAAAAAAAATTCAAGTAATTAAATTAACTCTGTAGCTACAAGATTATCTAGTCATCAAGTTTAAGAGTTCTAGTCTTCTGTTCATTTCGAGAATGACTATATGTTGTAATATTAAGTCACTTAGAATATTCAAATGTAGGAACTTCATGAGAACACTACTAGTAAAGATCTAATCCATAAATATAAGTTCAGGAATGTATTTAGGTTTTCCCTTTAGGAAGGTTCAGATAAACCAATTTTTTATTAGGCATATCCTCAAGCTTCTCCTCACTTTCATACTTTTTTTTGTTCCTTTTTTTCTTTTTCATTTAGATTGCCTTCGATCGTATATATTTTCTTTTTTTTTCAGGGATTGTTGTTAATCCTTTCTTTTTCCTTTTTCAAGTGAGGATTACTATATCTGGATAGCCTTTAATGATTTTGAACATCACATTTTTTTTCCTANTTTTCCTAAATTTGAAACTCAAAGCATTCCTTTACCTTATAAATATTTCATAGCTTTTACATCATTGAGCCCCAATCTTTTATTCTCAAATGAATTTCCAAATTTTTAATACTTTAAAATATAGTTTCCTTTACNGACATAACCAATTCAAATCACCATTTCACAAAATCTCAAGACAAGGAGAAAGATAGAGAAAACTACTCAGATTTTATGGAGAATATACGACAAAAATTGGATTTCATATATAAAAGCAAAGTCATACAAACTACAATAAGTAGATACAACTTATCTCAAATTCCTCCCTAAATAACACCTCAAAGTTCCTATGAATCTCTTCCTTTCTTTACAACACACAGAATTATCCTTTGAAGCTGCAAGGAGGAAGAAATCTCTCACTTTCCTTCCACTCTTACAATCTCTCGAAGAATTCCTCACAATATGTAACTCTGAATTACACTTCTCTGGACTCCCTGGACTCTCCGGCCTCTCTAGACTCACTGGACTCCCTCCTTTTTGGCCTCCAAAATATTTCTCTTAAAGTTTTAGAAGAGTTTTCAAGAGTTGCTTAAGCGTTGCTTAAAAAATCGTCCACATTCAATGCATATATTGAGAGAACCATCGTTCTCACCATCGGTGGACTCAATGGCGCCATTGGTGGCCTTCTAGAATATTTAATTCTGGACTCTTGGAAAAAACCCGTCGTCGGCAGCGTCGATGGTGTCGTCGACGCCCAAGATCAAATCTTCATATTTCCGTCCTTTTTGCTCCAAATTCGCTCNTCACAAATCTCAAGACAACGAGAAAGACAGAGAAAACTACTCAGATCTCATGGGGAAAACACAACAAAACTCAGATTCATATATAAAATCAAAGTCATACAAACTACAACAAATAACTAACTTATCTCTAGTTTCTCCCTAAGAACACTCCTTGAAGTTCCTTTGAATCTCTTCCTTTCTTTACAACACACAAAATTCCCTTTTGAAGTAGCAAGGAGGAAGAAATCTCTCACTTTCCTTCCACTCTTACATTCTCTCGAACAATTCCTCACAATATTGTAACCTTTCTAATCTCTAGGAACTCTCTCTAGCACTTACTTTACTCAGATTCTTTCCCTCCTCTAGGCTCTCTAATAGTCGACCAAAATAGTCTTTTAAAGTTTTGGATGAGCTTTCCCAAGGGTTGCCTAAGCATCCCTTCAAAATTTGGCCTCATCCAAAGCTTGAGTAGGCATAACCGTCGATCTCGCCGTCGGCGGCCTCGAGGGCACCGTCGGCAGACTTCTGAAGAATTTTGTCCTGTAGCCTTGGGAAAAACTCACCGTCGGCTGGGTCAAGGGCGCCACCAGTGGCCTAGTTCAAATTTCCACATTTTGGTCCTTTTCATTTCTTTTTGCATTTTTTTGCTCCAATGATCCTAATTCATCATTCCTGCGACAAAACATCAATAATATCTTTCTTTAAAGTGCAATATCATTAAAAACAGTATAAAATAGGTATGAAAATCTCAACATATTTTCCTTGGGTCAGGTGTCCAAGCCCATAAGTTGATCCATGAACGATCAGACCCAAAACCAACTTCACAATTATGGATCCAATGTCGATCGGCAGTCCCCTTTGGATGCAGTAATTCAAAATAGCACTTTCTTTAGAAACTTTACCGATCTTCACTGTCGGTAACAGTTTCGTAGAAATGAAAAAGTGTCAATGTTTTGAAATGGGATTTAGGTGTGTCACAGAAAAACTAACATATCTCGTTCTCTCTTGTTTCCCAGTCGTCAGTTTCGTCCGTTAAATATTGGTAAATTTCATTCATCTGGTTTCTCGTTGGGACGAAATTGGAATAGTGGCAGACATGAACATTCTCTATCATGTATAATTTCTTGATTCGTGCAGGACTGAAAGTGGTCCATTTCCCTCGCACATAAACAATTCCCTAGTTGATTCCATGTAAATTTGCATAAAATTCTTTTACCATAGGAACCACCACAGCGGCGGTAGTGTAGCACAGCGCTTCCCATCTTTGTTGTACTATCGTTTCTTCAATTGCTGTCGTGGGATTATTCAATCTGAGATTTATGAAACCTTNTTATATGTCTCACCCCTGAGCTCTAACTAGAGGTAATTAGTAGTCTAACATAGGCTTCTAGACTAGAAAAATAAAGGGGATGTGTGATCAACAGATATTATAGGCTTTCATATATGAATTGAACAACAAATATTGTATAATTTTATAAATCCCACGTTCAAAGCATAAGAGGGATGATGTTATGCAACTCTATGTCTAGACTGTAGCTGTAAGGAAGCTTGGAATCTCACATCTTCCAAATGGTGATGGAATTTCTCTTATGAGGGATAGATGGTACTTAGTGCTTGGCTAAATCAACTACCTTATCATTAATGAACAACACTAAACCATTAGAGAGAAGAATGGAGTTAGGTTCTAGAAAACTCTTCAGCTACAAAAAAGAATGTTGCATTGACTTACAAAAGAGATCGTGAGAAAAGTTGTTCGAAATCATGATGGTTAATGAGTAGCAAGATGCAATATCCTTTTTTAGAGATGTTAATTAAGAAATTGTGGGCGTACAAGAAAGAGGTAAGTTGTGTTATACTCATGTATCTAAATAACATAAGGTGTTTATCCTCTTCTTCACTATGGATGATGTTAAGTGGATGGACTTTAATAACTTGTTCATATTTATAACAACATACATAGAATAAAGTGTTCTGTCTTTACCTTTAATCCATCTTCTTGGTTCCAAGTAGGTCAATCATTTCATCAAGCTCTGTCATCCTTTCACCCACAACTTGCATAAAATCTGAAAAAACTTCTATGCTTTCAAGTCACTAAAGGTTCCAATATAAAGTTGTAGCCCCTCTAATATATTGACAAGTTGTCTCTTAACCGTATAATCTATTGATATACCTACCTCTCAACGTATAATCTATGTAAACCTATTGTCTCTAACCATTCAACAAAGTTTTGTGGGAGCATACTCTTCTATAATTAGTGTATGCTCCACTTCTATAGTTTTGATCTTGTTAGCAATTTCTTTGTACATCTTCTTTATCCTTCTATTTTATCCTTTATGTTTTGGAAGTTGGCTTGATAATGATAAATTTGAGCCTCGTTTTAGTTGGTGTTCTACTAGACTCACCATGAAATGATATGATCCCTGCTCATCTTATTGAGAACTGAATTAATGCTTTTTTGGTAGGCACTTCCTCTGGCCTAGGTACTATCATAGCTAGGTTATCTTATAGAATATCTTGGTCTTTGAAACCCATATTGAACTTGATAACTAGGTTGTTTGTTAGGTTACTTTTCTTAATTGCTAAATTGATAGCGTCGTAGAAAAAAAATGGACTTGCTAACAAACATTTTCTTGAAACAAGAACGAAGTTTCAAATATCATTCAGAGCTTAATTACAACTTTAAAGTCTATAACTTAATACTCAGTTAAAATTCTATTTTGATTGACAAAGGGAAGTGATAGAGTTCATATGATAGAGGTTGGGTATTCTTAATTGGGTTGAAAGAGTGTTGAGTTTTGAAATTTGAAAACTTGGGTGAGTTCAATAAAGCTTGATTGAGTTTAACTTTGTTCAAGTTAGATTTTAGATTTAAAATATTGATAAGCTAGATTTTCTCTGGAAAATTTAAAGATTCAATGATAGGTAACTCCCATTAAAATACCAAAAGTAAATTTCATGATTAGTAACACCCTTATAGATCCCTATGCACAATATTTTTTTAGGTAACATCTATTAATGGGAAGAATTAGACATTAACCTTTACAATCTACCAATTAATAAGAATCTTTTTATTTTATTTTTCAGTTTTTAGGACTTAGACTCGCATCTTGTCTGATTATCATCATATAATTCTCCTTTGTAAATATCCCTCTTTTTTAAATTTATAAATTGATTCAAAGAAGAGGTGGGATGAGAAAGAAAGAAAATCATATTGAACTTGACAAATATATTTAAAAAAAAAAACACGGAGAACTTATGTAAGGTTATCTTTGTGTAATAGTTCAAAATTGTATGTCTAAAAGGATATTGAATCAAAATACCTTGAAACACTTATCCACAAAGAAGTCCCTTACATAAGAAATCCATATAATTAGAGAACCAAAATTATATTTTTTTCTGGGGTTAAGAGCAACTCCCAAGTTAATATGTTCCTATAGTTAATTACATCTTCAGGGATACCCAGAAATACTTTTAATAATAGGAATCCTTACATTTTTTGACCATTTAATAGCTTATCAAAGTACTTAGGATGGAAATTAACATATAAAGTTGATTTGCGGATAAAGTTTATTTTTAGATTTATAACTTTGAGCTCAACTATAATTGTGATCAGCACATTAATTCCATGGTCTTGTTTTTATTTTTGTTTGCTTATGATTTTGTATGAGCATTGAGAATATTTAATCCAAGATGAGTTGATCATCATTCAGGTGGCAAGTTTGCAAATGGCAACTTGAGATTTTGGATGACATTCATCACATTATTATACCTTTTCTTGTAAATTTGTGAAGTATGTTATCATTATCAATTTATTTTACTTTATTTACCATATATTTTGATTGTAAATTTAGATGTTGCAATTTCATTAATTTTAAATGTATTTATATTTTTAATTTTCTAAAGCTTTTAATTAAAAATATTAAAAAAAAAAAAAACTAAATTCCAATTTTTTTTTTTTTAATCATCTTCATTTCTAAAAGCACGTGTAAAAGCATTTACGAGTTTATTCGAGCCAAACAACCTCAATTTGAATAGTTTGAACTATTTCAAGCTTAATCAAACGAAAAAAAAGTTAATTTCAAACTAAATCAAACTAAACACGAACATAAATCTAATGAATAAATTTGAACATGAGCTAATTTCAAATGAGCCAAAAACAAATAAATGCTCATCTCACTCTTGTCGGCCCATTTACACCCGTACATGATATAATATTAAGTAGTGAAATTTGCATAAATGATGTATTCTTTCATGAAGGTAAATACAAACTTCCAAGGCATGTAGAGCGTTAGAGGATATTTGTGATTATTTTATTTTTGTATTTTTTTTTATTTTTACTTTGATTTATGTTTGAAATAAAATATATTTGTTGTGTTAACATAACAATATATTTATTTATGTATTTATTTATTAGAATGGGCCATGAATGTGGGCGGCCGCATTTATAAACTTTTAAAATATCTAAAATTTATTTTACAAAGAAATTTAAAAAAATAATTTAAAAAATAAATAAATAATGCATTAATAAAATATAGTAAGAAAAAAATAAATAAAAGCGAGAACTAAAATGCAAACAAATATGTCCTTATAATTTATTATGATATATTAAACAAAAAAACGTATTGTCAGGCTTTTTTTTTTCTTAATTATTATTTATAATTTATTATGATATAATAATTATATCGTATTTTAGATTTTCAGGTTGGAATTGCAAACATTGACTTTGGCTCATTATTTCCTAAATAAATAAAGATAACAATTATTAGTGAGTCAAAGTTACAACGAACTCGGCTATTACTCTCTTTAATGCAGTTTAAAACCAGCTCTGCTTGCATTAATGCAATTACACAGTTTTTGGCCTCCTCTCCATGAAATAATTAAACGCTCGACCATTACTCACATCCCTATTAGACTTCATGTTTAAGAGCTCAATAATTTCAGGCCTATTTCTTAACACTATTTACAAGTTCATCTCCAAATTAATTGCTCAAAGACTCAAATGTATTCTATGTAGCATCATTCATTTTTTCTAGGCCACTTTTTTTTTTTCTCTGGTATAGACATTATAGATAACATCATGCTTGCCAATGAATTCCTTTATGGGTTCAATTCGTCTGGCCACTGTACAAAAATTGGCCTCAAGAAATGTTTTGCTTGTGTTGATATAAACTTGATTAATGATAGATTAGAATGAATATACTTTTTTTCCTATGGTTATCAATTGGATTAAGACATGTACCTCTATGGTACATTTCTCTGCATTAAGGTTGAGCTCATTGTTTGCTTCCCCAGATTCTCTAGACTTAGGCGAGTATGCGCCTTATCAACTTATCTTATCACCATCACCTCAATTTTTTTTTTTCTAGATGGCTGCATTTACATTGGTAGACACCTGAGGGGAATATTTGTCACTTTCTTGATGTTGATAACTTACTTATTTTTGGTAAAGTTTCTACTNGTAGCATCATTCATTTTTTCTAGGCCACTTTTTTTTTTTTTTTTCTCGTACAGACATTATAGATAACATCATGCTTGCCAATGAATTCCTTTATGGGTTCAATTTGTGTAGCCACTGTACAAAAATTGTCCTTAAGAAATGTTTTGCTTGTGTTGATAAAAACTTGATTAATGATAGATTAGGAGAATATACCTTTTTTTTCTTATGGTTATCAATGAGATTAAGAAATGTACCTCTATGGTACATTTCTTTGCTATTATTAATGTTGAGCTCAATGTTTACTTCCCCAGATTCTCTAGACTTAGGCGAGTATGCCCCTTATCACCATCACCTTAGATGTTTTTTTCTAGACGGTTGCATTTACATTGGCAGACACCTGAGTGGAATACTAGTCACTTTCTTGATGTTGATAACTTACTATTTTTGGTAAAGTTTCTACATAAAGGATCGCAATGCTATATTTGGTGTTTAATATTTTCAATGAGCTCTCAAATCTCAAAGCCAAACCATCGAAATAAAAAATATGCTTCCTTAAATTTATCCCCGAACACAAAAAAGTGATGTATTACAATATCTTTGGCTTTCCAGAAAAATACTTGAATTGGAAGCACTTGGGTATCAACATAAGTTATGTTGAACCTACCTCTCTTAAGTTGACAGTCTTATGAAAAAGATTAAAAAATTTCTTAGTAGTTGGAAGAAAAAAAATTTCTCATTTGCTGACAGGTTACAACTACTAAGGAAGAAAATCACCTCTTTAATGAATAATTTTGCTTCACTTAAATAATTTCACTAACTTTAAGCATTCCATTAATTTGAATACTAACACCAACCTAAGCATATTAGAGGTTTGTGGATAATTAATAGTGATATTATCAATTTTATGTGCAAGGCAAAGGTTGTTCAGAGACTCTATAATTGCAACTCTATTTTTTTTAATTAATGCTTTGAAAATTTAGGATCTCTATGTTTTAAATGAAGATTAAGCACTTTAATCTATAGAATTACTTTATGAAAATGATTACCATTATTAGAAGAGGCCTCACTCTTTTTGTTGACACAAATAGTAGACTTTTTTTGTTCTATGACCCTTGGTTGGAAGGCACATCAATTTATGAAAGCATTGGGGAACAAGTTTTTCATTAGTTTTGATGTTTAAAGAATGCTTTACTTATTCATTTTATTAGACATCACTCATGGATTCTCCCTACTTCTCAGAACACCCCTGCTAAATGCATTGCTCCTACCCTCTAAAGTCTTACATTGGATTCTTTTATTGTTTGTTATTTGATGGACAAAAAAATTTACTCTCACAACATCATTTATTTTTATTCATATGATGGTCATCCTCTTGCTTCTTCGACAAATATATGCTTTCAAGTACACTCTCTCAAGTTTTTGCTACTTTTATCTAGAAAATTATGGTTGGGAGCTCAAAAAAAAAAAAAAAAAAATTCTTATGTCGAGGGGCATTTTGGTTTCTATCCAACGTATTTTATGTCATTGCTGCCAAGTATCTCATTCTCATATATTTTTTGAATGTAGGCTTTTGTTTACTATCCTAAGGCATAATATCACTTTTGGTCGATTTTTTCACTAAGGATGTTGTTTATGGTAGCTCATTGTTTATGCTGAAACAATTAGCTTCAAAATTTCCAGGAATTCTATTTTCTTGCCTCTTATATCACTTTATTTTTTATATGGTTGGAATGGAACGCAAGGATCTTCAACAATTCCTTTGAGAACATAAAAAAATATTCTTTTTAAAATTCTTTTTGAGGTCAAGGAGAAAAGTAGAATAAAAGGGTTTTAGGATGTTGTTCCCTCCCATATTAATGATTGTTTATGATATAATGTGTTCCTTGGGTGATTTGCTGCTGCTTATTGCCACACTAACGATGATTGGGGTTTTCTCTGTGGTTGTTTTGGATTTGGGAATTTTCTGCTCAGTTGAATTTGCTTAAATTTGGGCATTCTTTTCTTTCTACTTTATTTGTTGTCATGGTTGGTTTGGAGAATTGTGCTTCTCTATAGAAGAATGCTTTTATGTGATTGGGGGTGGTTAATCACTTGGTAGGACACTTAGGTATTATTGTTTTTTTTCTTTTTTAAGTTGGTTGTGTGATGTCGGATGATGATAGCCTCATTTTGATGAGAAGGATTTTATGCTAGATTTCATTGCTAATGGTTTGTTTGATCCTTCATGAAAAATATGTGAGTTTTCTTTTTTGGAGAGGTACAACTTTTACTAGCTACATTTGCTTTATTTCTTGGTGCCTTGAATTTAATGAATGTTGTTCATTCTCTCACCCCTCCCTAGTCCCCTCCTCACTTTCTTCCTTCCTTCTATTCTATTGATTGGTTATCAGACCATTTTTTTTCAAGATATTTTACTATTTCAAGATACATATATTGTATTTGTTATTGAAAGGGAAAAATATAATATACTTTTGATCACTTATGTTTGCACTTATGTCCCTTTTCAAACAATATGCAAACATTTTTTTAGAGCAATGATGAATAAAAAACTAGTGGGGGAATGTCTCAACTAGTTATTCAATATTTGAACTTTTGAAGTCCAATGTTTTTCCTATTCTTAAAGTTAGACACTTGATGACTCAAGAGTACATATACCCTATCCCAATTTTGTGGGAATGGAAAGCTACTTCTCGCTATCTATCTTTATTAATGAAACATTGATTTTGGTTTGGCTGGCATATACATTTGTATTCACTGTTCTTTCTGAAGCTCACTTGGTGGACTACCTCATTTTCATTCATTGGATTGCTCTAAAGAGTGCGTTTCTCCTCTATCATCGGAGAAAACGTTTGAGATCATTTTTCTTTTTGTTTATGTTTTTTTTGTCTCTCCTTTAGCTTTTTTGGTTATGTCCTATTTGGGGTATATTCAGTTTACTCACTTTTGTGATGCCTTGTTTTTAACCTTTTATTAATGAATTAGCCTTAAGAAATGTTTTTCTTGTGTTGATAGAAACTTGATTATCAATAGATGAGAGAGAATATACTTTTTTTTTCTATGGTTATCAATTGGATTAAGACATGTAACTCTACGGTACATTTCTCTATTATTACTAATGTTGAGCTCAATGTTTACTTCACTAGATTCTCTAGACTTTGGTGAGTATGCCTCTTATCATCATCACCTCGGATGTTTTTTTCTAGATGGTTGCATTTACATTGGCAGACACCTGAGGGGAATACTAGTCACTTTCTTGATGTTGATAACTTACATATTTTTGGTAAAGTTTCTACATAAAGGATCGTTAAGCTTGATTTGGTGTTTAAAATTTTCAATGAGCTCTCAAATCTTAAAGCTAAACCATCAAAAGAAAAAAATATGCTTCCTTAAACCCTGAACACAAAAAAGTGATGTATTACAATATCTTTGGCTTTAAAAAAAAAATACTTAACTTGGAAACACTTGGGTATCAACATAAGTTATGTTGAACCTACCTCTCTTACTTTGATAGTCTTATGAAAAAGATTAAAAAATTTCTTAGTAATCGGAAGAAAAAAAACTTTATCATTTGCTGGCAGGTTACAACTACTAAGGAAGAAAATCACTTCTTTAATGAATAATTTTCTTCACTTTAATAATTTCACTACATTTAAGCATTCCATTACTTTGAATACTAACACCAAACCTAAGCATATTGAAGGTTTGTGGATAATTAATAGTGATATTATCAATTTTATGTGCAAGGCAAAGGTTGTTTAGAGACTCTATAACTGCAACTATATTTTTTCTAATTAATGTTTTCAAAATTTAGGATCTCCATGATTTTAAATGAAGATTAAGCACTTTAATCTAAAGAATTACTTTAGGAAAATGATTACAATCTTTAGAAGAGGCCTCACTCTTTTTGTTGACACAAACAATAGACTTTTATTCTTCTATGACCCTTGGTTGGAAGGCACATCAATTTATGAAAGCTTTGGGGAACAAGTTTTTCATTAGTTTTGATGTTTAAGGGATGCTTACTTATTCATTTTATTAGACATCACTCATGGATTCTCCCTACTTCTCAGAACACCCCTGCTAAATGCATTGCTCCTACCCTCTAAAGTCTTACATTAGATTCTTCTATTGTTTGTTCTTTGATGGACAAAAAACTTTACTCTCACAACATCATTTATTTTTATTCATATGATGGTCATCCTCTTACTTCTTCGACAAATATATGCTTTTAAGTACACTCACTCAAATTTTTGCTACTTTTATCTAGAAAATTATGGTTGGGAGCTCAACACAAAAAATATTCTTATGTCGAGGGGCATTTTGGTTTCTATCCAATGTATTTTATGTCATTGCTGCCAAGTATCTCATTCTCAAATATTTTTTGAATGTAGGCTTTTGTATACTATCCTAAGGCATAATATCACTTTTGGACTATTTTTTCACTAAGGATGTTTTTTATGGTAGCTCATTGTTTATGCTGAAATAATTAGCTTCAAAATTTCCAAGAATTCTATTTGCTTGCCTCTCATATCACTTCATTTTTTATATGATTGGAAAGGAACACAAGGATCTTCAACAATTCCTTTAAGAACATAAAAAAAATGTTCTTTTTAAAATTCATTTTGAGGTCAAGGAGAAAAGTAGAATAAAAGGGTTTTAGGATGTTACTCCCTCCCATATTAATGATTTTTTATGATATAATGTGTTCCTTGGGTGCTTTGCTGATGTTTATTACCACACTACCAATGATTGGGGTTTTCTCTATGGTTGTTTTGGATTTGGTGATTTTTTGCTCAGTTGAATTGACTTAAATTTGGGCATTCTTTTCTTTCTACTTTATGCTTTGTCATGGTTAGTTTGGGGAATTGTGCTTCTCTATAGAAGAATGCTTTTATGTGATTGGGGGTGGTTAATCACTTGGTAGGACACTTAGGTATTATTGATTTTTTTCTTTGTTAAGTTGGTTGTTGGATGTCAGATGATGATAGCCTGGTTTTGATGAGAAGGATTTTATGATAGATTTCGTTGCTAATGGTTTGTTTGATCCTTCATGACAAATATGTGAGTTTTTTTATTTGGAGAGGTACAACTCTTACTAGCTACTTTGCTCTAATGCTTGGTTCCTTGAATTTAATGATTGTTGTTCATTCTCTCACCCCTCCCCAGTCCCTTCCCCACTTTCTTTCTTCCTTCTATTCTATTGATTGGTTATCCGACCTTTCTTTTTTTTTTTGGTCAAGATATTTTACTGATTCAAGATGCATATATTGTATTTTTTATTGAAAGGGAAACATATAATATACTTTTGATCACTTTTTTTTGCACTTATGTCCCTTTTCAAACAATATGCAAACACTTTTTTAGAGAAATGATGAATAAAAAACTAGTGGGGTATTGTTCACCTCACTTTTTGTGGAGGTTTAGTTTTTCCTCTTTATTAGCCTAAGTTCTAGCCATAGGACTTTCCTATTGACTATTCTTAGAAAACTAGAAAAGGCACCATCACCACTAAAAATTCCAAACTCTTGTCTACTCAACTTGAAGTTCCACATATTGGTCTTAACCTCCAACACTTAGTAGGTAGGGTCACTATGGAAGAAACTCAAGATGAGTAACCCTTAGAACTGCTGGACCTTAAGGTTGACCCTGGGTGTTGTTCTGGAGCTAATTCACTCACTACTCTCATCTACACTCACATACACTCACAACCCTAAACTCAAATTTCTAGCCTAGATCCCTTAATCTTTTGGGACACTCATGTAGATGGTCCCCTAAACCTACTAGCTCTAGGGCTATGGTTTAAATAAGACCACTATGTAGAGGACCCAAAATGGGGTTTCCATTGGTCCATGGCTTATTGGTGATGGTTGGTACCTCAACTCTTCCAAAATACCCATCTTGGCCTTTTGCCCCCAAATTATGAAAATAGCCTCCTTGGGCTCAAAATCCCAAAAATTCCCAGAAAAATCCCAATAAATCTCAAATATTCCCAATTTCATTTCTCTTAACTACCATATGAACAATTTAGCCAATTTGACTACTTTTAACCAAAATCCCCAAATTTGCCTTTAAGTGCCCAAATTCCCCAAATTCAACTCAAATGTCCTTCAATTTGACCTCAATTAACCACAATTTCAATCATAAAATCAAATTCACTTTTGATATGACCAAATTAAACCAAATCCAGGCTTAATCGGTCTATTATTTAAGCCCAATTTTGAGTTAGTTTAAAGCCCAAATTTTGACCATATGACCTAATCTCACCAAATTGAACACATAGCCTAGTCAATTGGCCCCAATTAATGTTTAAAAATCTTGATAAAATTCTTATACATCAAAATAAACCATCATTTGGCCTTGGTGAAGCCTCATATTCATTGGATTTTGGCCTAAATCCAAAATTCTCAAATTTAAACCCAAATTGGCTAAGTCCCCAAATTTTACCCAATTGATTGCCTTAACCTCCAAATTGGCATCCAATTCATGTTGAAAACTCTTCATGAGGTCCCTATTGACCATTTACAATAATCAATTTAGACTTAGCCCAAGGCTAACCCAAACTAGACCCAAGCCTAGCCCAACATAACCAAATTGATTAAGGTTCAAAATTCCCTTAAATANGAGCCTTGAACTATATCTAAAAAAAGTTTGAATATAGACTATAAGATTCAAATATGATTTGTATAAGAAAAGGATATGGTTTTAGCATAATTAAAAAAGGTTCAAAAGTGTTGGAGTCTCTTACAATCATGGATTGAATAAGAATGGAGTAAAGTTCAAATAAGATTTCATTTCCATTTGAATATGCACAATGTAGTACTATATTAGAGATATGGAAACATCTCTAGCATAGTAGTGCAATTAAAGATATGCAACATAGATCCATAGCTTAAGAGTATAATTCAATAGATAAAATAAAATCCACATAACAAATTAAATTGAGAAGTTGATAAAATTTGTTAAGTAATCATGGGAAAGTATTAGAAGATATTGTAATTATACTCATTTGATATATGATAATATCATTAGGAAAAACTTTAAAATCATTAAAACTAAATTTTCTACAAGATAATATGCATTAAAAGTACTGCAATTTACCTATCAGAAGCTGAATATACAGGTGTTTGAAGAACATTAATGTTCAAACTCTTTTGTGAAGCAAGTCATAATAATGATTTGCTCCCCTTAGTATGGCAAACATATTAAAAAAATTCACTTATTATTGATTTTAAAAATACTTTTATTAAATATCAATAAATGCAAAATTCATTGATGTCAACTGTGTCCTTCTAATGTTGAATACAATTATAATATTAATATTAAATTATTTAACTATTTCTTCAATCACATTCAAGCTATATATGTGATTAAATTAAGCATTATATTGCCTCTTTTCATGTATGACTAGATAAGACATTATTAAACCCGGAAGAACACCTGTTATGATATTACAATTATTGAAGATAACAAATGTATATGTGGATGATACTAATAGTTTATTGTTGATATTTGAGGAAAATCACCAAGGTCGACTTAGTCAATAAATTTAGTGGATCATAATAGAAAATGGGTTGAAAGTTTTTATGACTTGAATCTTGTTTAATTCGACAAATGAAATTGCTCAAAATTAAATATAATTTATAAAATTATTTCATTCTACTATGATTTATTTAAAGGCTTATTTTTTAATAAAACAACTTTTAATAATTCTTCCAATTATATATGGATTAAGTTTTTAGCAATTTCAATATCTCAAGCAATATTCATATTCAATTCAAGTGAACATTATCATATATAATACATGCATTTATGATGCATTATCCATTTCATTTTAATCATGTCATCTTTTAAGCATGAAGTTATTAAATTATTAAAATTACCTTTTGGATTAACATTAATATTGATTTTCTCTTTCCTAAATAATTTCATTATAATATCATCATATCATAACAAAATTTATATGATTTATTTTTAACTCTTTAATTCATCAATACCACGAGAAATTCACATAAATTAATGTGTATTTAAATATGAATGAAATATTAATATAAACTATTCTTTAAGAATTTAATTTTTTCTCTCAATAATAATTCCAATAGATAATTTCACTATTAAAAGTAAATAAGGCAGAAATTTTCAAATGAAATGAAAAAATTAATTTCATAAGTATTTTTAATAGAATAATACATCACTTTAAAACTAAAATTGTCACCACATAGGATTTATTCATTTGAATTTTAAAATAATATTTTTCTCTCTCCAAAAAAAATCAAAATATAATTTTATAACTTTATTATGATTTATGCTTAATTTGTAATGCATAATTACATGAATGGTTGAAAATTTTTTTGGTTTTGTTGTGTGTCCACTATATATTATGAAGATTTATATCTAAGAGAATGAATGCATCACTTGAAGAATAATATACGACATGAAGAGGTAGAAATTTTACCATAAAATAGATTGAATCAATCGAATGAAAAAATCTTTAAGACTTGTGAGTTTATGTAACCAAAGATTTTTTCACACCTTATGAGTGTAATATAGTGCTTATTTTATTATGAGATTTGATATCCCTACAAGAGCAAGCTCTTGTAGTTAATTACATCCCAAGAGTTGTGGACTCATAAAAATACTCTCAATTAAAGTATGACCTCATATCATGTAGGATTACAATGTTTATATTTTTCAAATGAAAAATGTTCAAGATTTGATGAGATTTTAAAATGAGAAAAAAAATCCAGTTTTACTCTAATTTTCTTGTAATTAAAAGGTTGAGACTTACAGTCTAATGATTATGTGTCATGGAAAGGCCTAAGAAAAAGGTTAGTCAACTCTAGGAAGAAGGTGTAACATAGGGATTGAAATTACAAGATTGTTGAAAGAGTTATGTTTTGAGTTAAATTGTTGAAAAGTTTGATTTAAAATATTTGAAGACTTGATTTTGAAAAATTGATTTGAGTTGAAAGTTTGATTTGAGCTGATTTGATTTGAGAGTTGAATTGGGGGTTGATTTGAAGTTCACTAATTTGAATGTTTTTAGTTTGAATATTATTTAAAGGTTATTTGAAGGTTCTTTGAGGGTTTTTATGAGGGTTATTTGATTTGATATAAACAAGGTGTGGAATTTAAAAAAAACATTGAAGATTTGAATTTAAAAGAAGAGGGTTAAAATTGGAGTTTTGAAATTGTTGATTTGAAGTTTTGAAAAGTTAATGTTTGAAAAGGTAGAATTTTTAAAGTTTGGAAAAGGTTTTTAATTTTAAAATGTTTGATTTGATTTGAGTTGAAAAGGTTTGAATTGAATAGAAAATGTTTGATTTTAGTTGGAAAGGTTTGATTTTAGTTGAAAAGGTTTGATTTCAAAATGTTAATTTTGTGGTCTTGAATCCACGACTAATAGAATATGATTGATTAGAAGGATATCTTGATGGAAGTTGAAACCGTAATCTTAAAGTAAAACTAGATTATATAAGTGTGCTAAGTAAGGGGACTAACTTAATTTTTAGGCATACTATTTGTAGTCATGATGCCAATGACTTTCCATCTTCTCGAGTTCATCATTATCCTTAAGCTAATAACCAACCGGATGACTAGAGGCCTCCACTTAACACCATATCGATGGCCAATGTAGATCTTCTTATTGCAAGATTTTTTTAGGTGCCTTTGTTAGTAATCATGGGTTTCTTCATTCTAGGGTTTCTACATAGTCTATGGGGGTTACATGTTTATTGTTTTATATGTCTCACCCCTGAGCTCTAACTAGAGGTAATTAGTAGTCTAACATAGGCTTCTAGACTAGAAAAATCAAGGGGATGTGTGATCAACAAATATTATAGGGGTTCATATATGAATTGAACAACAAATATTGTATAATTTTATAAATCCCATCTTCAAAACATAAGAGGGATGATGTTATGAAACTCTGTGTCTGGACTGTAGCTATAAGGAAGCTTGGAATTTCACATCTTCCAAATGGTGATGGAATTTCTCTTATGAGGGATAGATGGTACTCAGTGCTTGGCTAAATCAGCTACCTTACCATTAATGAACAACACTAAACCATTAGATAGAAGAATGGAGTTAGGTTCTAGAAAACTCTTCGACTACAAAAAAAGAATGTTGCACTGACTTTACCGAAGAGATCGTGAGAAAAGTTGTTCAAAATCATGATGGTTAATGAGTAGCAAGATGCAATATCCTTTTTCAGAGATGTTAATTAAGCAATTGTGGGCGTACAAGAAAGAGGTAAGTTGTGTTATACTCATGTATCTAAATAACATAAGGTGTTTATCCACTTCTTCATTATGGATGATGCTAGGTGGATGGGCTTTAATAACTTGTTCTTATTTATAACAACATACTAGGAATAAAGTGTTCTGTCTTTAACTTTAATTCATCTTCTTGGTTCCAAATAGGTCAATCATTTCATCAAGCTCTGCCATCCTTTCACCCACAACTTGCATAAAGTCTGAAAAAGCTTCTATGCTTCCAAGTCACCAAAGGTTCCAATATAAAGTTGTTGCCCCTTTAATATATTGAAAGTTGTCTCTTAACCGCATAATCTATTGATAGACCTGCCTCTCAACGCATAATCTATGTAAACCTATTGTCTCTGACCATTCGACAAAGTTTCGTGAGAGCATAATCTTCTATAATTGGTGTCTCCACTTCTACAGTTTTGATCTCGTTAGCAATTTCTGTGTACATCTTCTTTATCCTTCTATTTTTGTTTATCCTTTATGTTTTGGAAGCTGGCTTGATAATGATAAATTTCAGCCTCATTTTAGTAGGTGTTCTACTAGACTCACCATAAAATGATATGATCCCTGCTCATCTTATTGAGAACTGAATTAATGCTTTTTTGGTAGGCACTTCCTCTGGCTTAGGTACTATCATAGCTAGGTTATCACATAGGATATCTTGGTCTTTGAAACCCATATTGAACTTGATAACTGGGTTGTTTGTTAGGTTACTTTTCTTAATTGCTACATTGATAGTTTTGTTGAAAAAAAATGGACTTGCTAACAGACATTTTCTTAAAACAAGAATGAAGTTTCAAATATCATTCAGAGCTTAATTATAACTTTAAACCCTATAACTTAATACTCAGTTAAAATTCTATTTTGATTGACAAAGGGAAGTGATAGAGTTCATATGATAGAGGTTGGGTATTCTTAATTGGGTTGAAAGAGTGTTGAGTTTTGAAATTTGAAAACTTGGGTGAGTTCAATGAAGCTTGATTGAGTTTAACTTTGTTCAAGGTAGATTTTAAATTTAAAATTTTGATAAGTTAGATTTTATCTGAAAAATTTATATATTCAATGATAGTTAACTCCCATTAAAATACCAAAAGTAAATTTCATGATTAGTAACACCCTTATAGATCACTATGCACAATATTTTTTTAAGTAACATCTATTAATGGGAAGAATTAGACATTCACCATTACAGTCTACCAATTAATAAGAATCTTTTTTTTTTTCAATTTTTAGGACTTAGAGTCGCATCTTGTCTGATTATCACCATATAATTCTCCTTTATAAATATCCCTCTTTTTTAAATTATTAAATAGATTCAAAGAAGAGGTGGGATGGGAAAGAAAGAAAATCAGATGAAACTAGACAAATATATTTAAAAAAAAAACTCGGAGAACTTATGTAAGGTTATCTTTGTGTAATAGTTCAAAATTGTAAGTCTAAAATGATATTGAATCAAAATACCTTGAAACACATATCCACAAAGAAGTCCCCTACATAAGAAATCCATATAATCAGAGAACCAAAATTATANTTCGTTGAAAAAAAAATGGACTTGCTAACAGACATTTTCTTAAAACAAGAATGAAGTTTCAAATATCATTCAAAGCTTAATTACAACTTTAAAGTCTATAACTTAATACTCAGTTAAAATTCTATTTTGATTGACAAAGGGAAGTGATAGAGTTCATATGTTAGAGTTTGGGTATTCTTAATTGGGTTGAAAGAGTGTTGTGTTTTGAAATTTGAAAACTTGGGTGAGTTCAATGAAGCATGATTGAGTTTAACTTTGTTCAAGGTAGATTTTAAATTTAAAATATTGATAAGTTAGATTTTATCTGAAAAATTTATAGATTCAATGATAGTTAACTCCCATTAAAATACCAAAAGTAAATTTCATGATTAGTAACACCCTTATAGATCACTATGCACAATATTTTTTAAGTAACATCTATTAATGGGAAGAATTAGACATTCACCTTTACAGTCTACCAATTAATAAGAATCTTTTTTTTTTTTCAGTTTTTAGGACTTAGAGTCGCATCTTCTCTGATTATAGCCATATAATTCTCCTTTATAAATATCCCTCTTTTTTAAATTATTAAATTGATTCAAAGAAGAGGTGGGATGGGAAAGAAAGAAAATCAGATGAAACTAGACAAATATATTTAAAAAAAAAATTTGGAGAACTTATGTAAAGTTATCTTTGTGTAAAAGTTCAAAATTGTATGACTAAAATGATATTGAATCAAAGCACCTTGAAACACATATCCACAAAGAAGTCCCTTACATAAGAAATCCATTTAATCAGAGAACCAAAATTATATTTTTTTTTCTGGGGTTAAGAGCAACTCCCAAGTTAATGTGTTCCTATAGTTAATTACATCTTGAGGGATACCCAAAAATACTTTTAATAATAGGAGTCCTTACATCTTTTGATAACCATTTAATAGGCANATTATATTTTTTTTTCTGGGGTTAAGAGCAACTCCCAAGTTAATGTGTTCCTATAGTTAATTACATCTTGAGAGATACCCAAAAATACTTTTAATAATAGGAGTCCTTACATTTTTTGATAACCATTTAATAGGCATATCAAAATACTTAGGATGGAAATTAACATATAAAGTTGATTTGCGGATAAAGTTTATTTTTAGATTTATAACTTTGAGCTCAACTATAATTGTGATCAGCGCATTAATTCCATGGTCTTTTTTTATTTTTGTTCGCTTATGAATTTGTATGAGCATTGAGAATATTTAATCCAAGACGAGTTGATCATCATTCAGGTGGCAAGTTTGGAAGTGGCAACTTGAGATTTTGGATGACATTCATCACATTACTATATTTTTCTTGTAAATTTGTGAATTATGATATCATTATTTATTTATTTTACTTTATTTACCATATATTTTGATTATAAATTTAGATGTTGCAATTTCATTAATTTTAAATGTATTTATATTTTTATTTTTCTAAAGCTTTTAATTAAAAATATATATAAAAAACTTAATTCCAATTTTTTTTTTAATTATCTTCATTTCTAAAAGCACTTGTAAAAGCACTTAGGAGTTTATTCAAGCCAAACAACCTCAATTTCAATAATTTGAACAATTTCAAGCTAAATTAAACGAAAAAAAAAGTTAATTTCAAACTAAATCAAACTAAGCACGAACATAAATCTAATGAATAAATTTGAACATGAGCTAATTTCAAATGAGCCAAAAATAAATAAATGCTCTCCTCACTCTTGTCGGCCCAATTACACCCGTACATGATTTAATATTAAGTAGTGAAATTTGCATAAATGATGTATTCTTTCCTGAATGCGAATACAAACTTCAAAGGTATGTAGAGTGTTAGAGGATATTTGTTATTATTTTATTTTTTTTATTTTTTTTTATTTTCACTTTGATTTATGTTTGAAATAAAATATATTTGGGCGTGTTAACATAACAATATATTTAATTATTTATTTATTTTTTGGAATGGGCTGTGAATGTGGGCGGCCGCATTTATAGTCTTTTAAAATATCTAAAAGTTATTTTACAAAAAAAAATCTAATTAAATTAATTTAAAAAATAAATAAATAATGCATTAATAAAATATAGTAAGAAAAAAAAAATAAAAGCGAGAACTAAAATGAAAACAAATATGTCCTTAGATATTTACTTTTAAATAGCACTTATCCGTAGCTTTTAAATGATTCATGATAATTGTATTGTCAGACTTTTTGCTAACAAAAAGGGTATTGTCAGGCTTTTTTTTCTTAATTATTGTTTATGATTAGTTATGATATAATAATTAATTTCGTATTTTAGATTTTCAGGTTGGAATTGTAAATATTGACTTTGGCTCATTCTTTCCTAAGAAAATAAAAATAACAATTATTAGTGAGTCAAAGTTACAACTGACTCCGCTATTACTCTCATTAATGTAGTTAAGAACCGGCTCTGCGTAAAATAATGCAATTATACACTTTTTGGCCTCATCTACACTAAAGAATTAAACGCTTGACCATTACTCGAGAGAATATTACATCAGGACTCCTAATACACTTTGCGTTCAAAGTCCAATGATGAGGCGCCATGTGTTAAGTGGGTCCCACCGTAATACACTGGTATTGGCCGTTGTCCCAATAATTTCAGGCCTATTTAAATAGTGTTAAGAAATAGGCCTGAAATTATTGAGCTCTTAAACATGAAGTCTATTAGGGTTGTGAGGCAAAAATATTAGATCAGAACTCCTCATGCATTTGGAGTCTAATGGTGGGGCGCCACGTGTCAAGTAAATGAGACGACAAGAGTGAGATGAGCATTTATTCATGAAGTCAATAATTTCAAGCCTATTTCTTAACACTATTTAAAAGATCATCTCCAAATTAATTCCTCAAAGACTCAAATGTATTCTATGTAGCATCATTCATTTTTTCTAGGCCACTTTTTTTTTTTCTCTGGTATAGACATTATAGATAACATCATGCTTGCCAATGAATTCCTTTATGGGTTCAATTCGTCTGGCCACTGTACAAAAATTGGCCTCAAGAAATGTTTTGCTTGTGTTGATATAAACTTGATTAATGATAGATTAGAATGAATATACTTTTTTTCCTATGGTTATCAATTGGATTAAGACATGTACCTCTATGGTACATTTCTCTGCATTAAGGTTGAGCTCATTGTTTGCTTCCCCAGATTCTCTAGACTTAGGCGAGTATGCGCCTTATCAACTTATCTTATCACCATCACCTCAATTTTTTTTTTTCTAGATGGCTGCATTTACATTGGTAGACACCTGAGGGGAATATTTGTCACTTTCTTGATGTTGATAACTTACTTATTTTTGGTAAAGTTTCTACTGAAAGGATTGCTAAGTTAGATTTGGTGCTTAATATTTTCTATGAGCTCACAAATCTCAAAGCCAATCCATCAAAATAAAAAATATGCATTTTTAAATTTGTCCCTGAAAACAAAAAAGTGATGTATTACAATATCTTTGGCTTTCAAAAAAAATACTTGCCTCGAAAACACTCGGGTATCAACATAAGTTATGTTGAACCTACCTCTCTCACTTTGAAAGTCTTATGAAGAAGATTCAAAATTATCTTAGTAGTTGGAAGAAAAAAACTTTATCATTTGCTGGCAGGTTACAACTCCTAAGGAAGAAAATCACTTCTTTAATGAATAAATTTCTTCACTTTAATAATTTCACTAACTTTAAGCATTCCATTACTTTGAATACTAACACCAAACCTAAGCATATTGGAGGTTTGCAGATACTTAATAGTTTTATGTGCAAGGCAAAGGTTGTTCAGAGACTCTATAACTACAACTTTATTCTTTCTAATTAATGCTTTCAAAATTTAGCCTCTCTATGATTTTAAATGAAGAATAAGCACTTTAATCTATGGAATTACCTTAAGAAAATGATTACCATCTTTAGAAGAGGCCTCACTCTTTTTGTTGACACAAACGGTAGACTTTTTTCCTTCTATGACCCTTGATTGGAACACACATCAATTTATGAAAGCTTTGGGGGACAAGTTTCTCATTAGTTTTGATGTTCAAGGGATTCTTTACTTCTTCATTTTATTAGACATCACGCATGGATTCTCCCTACTTCTCAGAACACCCCTACTAAATTTGGGGATTGTCTGCTCAGTTGAATTTACTTAATTTTGTGCATTCTTTTCTTTCTACTTTATTCTTTGTCATGGCTGGTTTGGAGAATTGTGCTTCTCTACAGAAGAATGCTATTATGTGATTAGGAGCTGTTAATCACTTGGTAGGGCACTGAGGTATTATTTCCTTTTTTCTTTGTTAAGTTGGTTGTTGGATGTCAGATGATGATAGCCTTATTTTGATGAGAAGGATTTTATGCTAGCTTTCGTTGCTAATGGTTTGTTTGATCCTTCATGAAAAATATGTGAGTTTTCTTTTTTGGAGAGGTGCAACTCTTACTAGCTACGTTTTCTCTAATGGTTGGTGCCATGAATTTAATGAATGTTGTTCATTCTCTCACCCACCCCAGTCCCCTCTTCACTTTCTTTCTTCCTTCTATTCTATTGATTGGTTATCCGACCTTTCTTTTTTGGTCAAGATATTTTACTATTTTAAGATACATATATTCTATTTTTTATTGAAAGGGAAACATATAATATACTTTTGATTACTTGTGTTTGCTCTTATGTCCCTTTTCAAACAATATGCAAACACCATTTTAAAGCAATGATGAATAGAAAACTAGTGGGGAATGTCTCAACTAGTTATTCAATATTTGAACTTTTGAAGTCCAATGCTTTTCCTGTTCTTAAAGTTAGTCACTTGATGACTCAAGGATGCATATACCCTCTCCTAATTATGTGGGAATAGAAAGCTGCTTCTCTTTATCTATCTTTATTGATGAAACATTGATTTTGGTTTGGCTCGCATATACGTTTGTATTTACTGTTCTTTCTGAAGCTTACTTGGTGGACTACCTCATTTTCATTCATTGGTTTGCTCTAAAGAGTGCCTTCTACTCTGTCATCGGAGAAAATGTTTGAGATCTTTTTTCTTTTTGTTTATGTCTTTTTGCTCTTTCCTTTACCTTTTTTGGTTATGTCCTATTTGGGGTATATTCATTTTACTCATTTTTGTTATGCCTTGTTTTTAACCTTTTATTAACGAGAAGCGGGCATGTCCCTCAAAATTCTAAAAAAAAAGTGACAACTAACACACTCTCTGGGCCTAAAAATTTCTTCTAAATTTGTTTTAAAAAAATTAAAATAATTATATATTTTATTTAGTAATTGATATAAAATCTGTTAAGTGACAATTATTTGTTGTTTTTATTAAAATTTCAGGTTAAAAGTTAAATTTGTTAATTATTATGCCCGTAGAAACAAGGTATAACAACTTTTCATTAATTGTTAGAAGTTTAAAAAAGCTTGATATAACTTAGAAAAACTTCTATACTTTAGTTTAATAAGTAGAATAGCAAAATTAAGAAAAAAACATTTAAAAACTTAAATTCAAACTCTGAGTCTAGAAATACTAGTAATCAAATTTAAGACTTATGACTCTCAATTCATTTCAAGAAGATTTGCAATTTGCATATTGAGAACATTTAGAACATTCATATGAAAAAAAACTTCATGAAAGCTTTACTAGGAATGCTATTGATACTCTAATATAAGTTTAGAAAATGCAATAAAAGCTCCTTTCTTAAGTTGATTCAAGTGAAGCCAATTTTTGATTAGACATCTCCTCAAGCTTCTCCTCACTTATATATTTGTTTCTTTCTTTTTTCTTTTCTTTTCTTCCTTTTTTCTTTTAGGATCTTTTCAATCTCCCTTTTTTTTCTTTTTCTTTTTCAATTGAGGTTACTATATCTGGATAGCCTTTAATAATTTGAACTTCACTATCCTCTTCTTAAAGTCAAAACTTTATATCTGGATAGCCTTTAATAATTTTGAACTTCACTATCCTCTTCTTAAAGTCAAAACTCTATACCTTTCTTCACTTTATAAGTTCATATTAGTTTTTGATTTTTCATAAAGTCTAATTCTTTTCTTTTTACATAAAACTCTAAAATTCTTAGCACTTAAAAAGTACAATTTTCTTTACTTTAAATAGAGAAACATTGTCTTATCCTATCATACCAAATATCTTTAACTTTAGAATTGACCTTCATATTAAAACTCTTAACCTAAATTTACCACAATATTTATAAACAAAAGTATAGTCATTTAAAGTTAAATCTTAATATCCCAGGTCATGTTAAATTAATTTTTAAAAATATAATTACTTAAGGACAAATAAAATTTAGTTTACTTCTTTTCAAAATAAACTTTTCTTTCTCCTAAACGTAAGTTGTTAAGTGATTTTCAAAATGTTTTTAGTATAAAATTTAGTACGTAAAAGAAAACAATAAATGCATGAAAATAAAAGCTGAACTGTAGAGGATTTGTTACTATGAAACTGGGCTTTGGTATACTATAGGTACTAACTGTAAAACTACATACATGCTTTAAAGCATTAAATAAAACATAATATATTCTAGAGAACTTGTTGAGAGTTAAAAACATAAATACAAAAATTGAAAAACTAAACTGAAAATACTAAAAGAGCAGAAAAAGTGAAAGTCTACGATTACTATTACAGATTTAGTTCACAACACAACATAAAAGTTCTTTTACTACAATAATTTTCAAATGAAAGTACATCACAATAAAAGATTAAACAACAAACAAGCATAAAAAACAAACTAAACTAGACTCATAAAACATCAATCTTCATCTCCTTCGTCTTCATCATCAGATTCTTCTTCATCATCTTCTTCATCTTATTCTTCATCATTAATAGGAGCATAAGGAGTGAAACTGGGGCAAGTAGAGAAGTCTACATTAGGTTCACCCCAAAGATGTCTTACCATAGCATTTTCAAAATCATTATTATGTTGAACTCTTCTCTAGTGATATTCATCATTATATGCATTTCTTGCTTCTTTCCCTTCCAACTGAGTTTGAATATTAAATATGTTCATTTGTTGAATCATCAAGTGAGCCATAATACCTTCAAGCGATATTGATCAAGAAGTAGATTCCCCTGCATCAGATGTAGAGAGACTATCCGTTCTTCCACTTCTAAACTTAACAAATGATTCTAACATTTAAATCATATGCCTCCCAATTGAATTATGTGGTTGTAATCTTTCTTCATTTCTATGGGATTCTACTCCTGATTGTTCACATAGAGTGAAAATCAAGGCAGGGTATCCTAAACCTCCAGCTACAAAACTACCAGCTATACTACAATCATGTTGAACTATAAGTGTACCAACATCTATTGCTTTCATGTTCTGAATGCAATAGTTTAGTACAACTCTGTCTTTTGTAACATTAGCCAAATGATTTGTTGGCAATAGTCTGACAGAAATGAAGTGGCGCCATACTTTTGACTGAATAGTCATCATGAAAGCAGGGAAGTTAACTATCTTGTTATTATTAATCCTCCATTCCCCTCTTCCATCAGTAAAAAATGCAATCACTTTCTCCAGTGTGATGAACCAGTTATCACAAATGCAGCATATTCATCATGAAATACATTTCTTAGTCCATAAAAAGCATTGATCCTTTCAGCAGAAAATTCAACTTGCTTACCTATCACCATTATGTGATATTCAGTAGTGAATCTCAGGTTTGCGTAAAACTCTTGAACCATTGGGACAATTGCTATGACAGTGAAGTAGTAGAATCTTTCCCAGTTCCTAGTAAGAATCCGTCTCTCGACCTCGCCACCTGGGTTTGCAAACGCCCGTTCTTGGATCATTATTTTTGTTTACATTTGAGTATTATAATTATGTTGGGCTTTGAAACTAAAAAATCTTTGTGCATCAAATTCCTTAGAAGGCCTTCCTCTCTTAACTCAGGGAGCCATTTAAAAATTCTACGAAAATCCAAATATAGTCCAAATAAATTGCTAAATTAAAAATCTAACTCCTCAAACAAGATTATTTGATAAAAAACTTTTCATCATGAGTTCTCTTGAAACTTTTTCATCAAAAATCCCAAATTTTGGGTCTCTCAAATCTATAGTGAAAATAAAAAATTTCTAAGTTAAAGTGAAGCTCTTACCAAGTGAAGATGAACTCTATGATTTTTAGCCTCAGAATCCTTCTCTTTCGTCCACAATGTGATGCCCTAGACCAAGGTCTTGAGGTAGGAGACAACTTAAGCAGTGAAAATGGAGTTGTTTGTGTGATTTTGCAGTTTTCTAGGCTATATGGCATATTCAGACCTTTAGCGCATCAGGCGCCAATCAGACACATCATACGTCAAGCTTAAATTCACCAGATTTTGGTTTCTGTGAAAATCTACTCCGCAACTCTTTACGTCAACCTCTATTTGACTCAAATAAACCTTTTTAAGCATATATAAACATCACATTAACACTAACCTTTCAAAAATAACACAAAACTCACATTTATTTATAAAATCTACTCTATTACAAACTAACATTTTTCAAGTCAACAAACATCAAATTTAGTATTCTAAAGCAAACCAACATCCTAACACTGAAATCTAAACATCAAAATTCAAAACATTAACATATATAGTATTGATTAGAAAAGAAATGCAATCCCACTCAACAAACTAAAATAAACAATACTAAACAAAACATTCCGTGCATAAATTAAGATCAGACATCTTCTTCACTATCATCCTTCTGGATATCTCCCATAGATTGGTAGTGCACATACAAGCTATAGAAGAGTCAAAATGGAAATTCATCGGTTGAATTTTCCTCCTCAATCCAAGCATGTTTCTTGAACATACGTACCAAACCATCTTCAATACACCCGGTATGTTCAAAATGTTCCTTTAGTATCCAATCTAGATGATCCAACATTTCAGTAATATTACCAATCACATGCATGAGATTCTGCATCTCTTTTTCGATCTAATTGATCTTCTTCAAAAGTGCACTCGAGTTGTAGTAGGGTTGAACATGTGATGAATTCTGTGATACTTGATCCATCAGTATATTCATATCATTTTCATCTCCCATTCCAATACAATTTCAATAGACTTCTGGATCCATAGGCTTCCAAGGAAGAATCACTTTTTCCCAACTTTCATAGGGTACTTGCGATTGACTGCATAGTAGGAAGATTGTTGATGGATGTCCAAGTCCAGTTGTAGATCCATTGACAATCAAACCCAAAACCGATTTCACAATAATTACTCTAACATTAATAGGTTTTCCGATTTGAATGCAATAATTTAGAATGACACTCTCCTTAGTTACCTTACTAATTTTCATGGTAGGTAGTAATTTTGATGAAATGAAGAAGTGCCTGACTTTTAAAAT
This sequence comes from Phalaenopsis hybrid cultivar, assembly GCA_002079205.1. Classification (NCBI taxonomy): domain Eukaryota; kingdom Viridiplantae; phylum Streptophyta; class Magnoliopsida; order Asparagales; family Orchidaceae; genus Phalaenopsis; species Phalaenopsis hybrid cultivar. The sequence goes on along the minus strand of JXCR01135790.1, from coordinate 146,661 downwards.
TGGATTTAAAAATGATGAAGGAAAACTTACATTTCCATCATCTATGGTCTCCCAATTCACATCTTCATCCGTATGGTAGTGGTAGAGCTCATTCATATTTTCTTTTGTAGGAGTAAAGTTTGCATAATGACAGATATGCACATTCTCAATCATAAAAATCTCGTTTATTCTTGATGGAGTGAACTGCACAAACCTGCCTCACACGTAAATCATTCCTTGGTTGATCCCATGAAGATTTGCATAAAATTCTGTACTATAGAAACAACAACAGCGGTAGTAGTGTAACAAAGCACTTCCCAACACCTCTGCGCAATAGTCTCATCCACTCGAGTATTCGACGTGTTGAATCCTCAATTAACAAATTCCCTTTCTTTGATAAGCCTCTTCTTTACTAAAACTTGATCATGTAACTTATGTGAACCAAAACTGACGAACTTTCTCCAGTTGAAAATTCCAAATCTAGTGCAGTTTTTAGAGTGGGAAGCCATAGGATTTGAAAAGTGGTGACTCTTCCTTCATTTCCTTCCCCTAAAATATATTTTGGAGTCAGTTTTTAGGAGTTATGTAGAGAAGAAACTGCCAAAAACCTCCATTTGACACATTTTAAAACATTTTTGGACACACAGCGTATCATGCGCCAGTTTTATGGAATTTGGCGCATCATGCACCAATCTAGCTCATCATGCGCCAATCTAGCGCATCATGCGACAGTTCCAAAATTTTTTGCCAATTTTATTTTGATCTAATAAATTCTTAATTTTCCCATAAAATTAAACAAAAGTTGTTTCTAAATATTTTATCAAATACACGGACTGCATAAAGACCTAAACATAAATATACGTAAAATATTTTAAACAAAAAAAAAAACTCAAAAGCAAACTAAACAATGATAAATATGGGTTGCCTCCCACAAAATGCTTGGTTTAATATTGTCAGCCCAAAATTCTCAGTCTTATTCTGGGTGAACCAACATTGCAGTCTCTTTAAGAGATTGTATTTGACCATCAAATTATGATTTCAATATGTGCTCCATAGGGATAAACTTTTATAACTCTGAATGACCCTTTCCACCTAGACTTCAATTTTCCAGGAAATAATTTCAATCTTGTATTATATAATAAAACTTCCTCTCCAAGTTCAAATTCTCTTTTTATTATCTTCCGATCATGCCATTCTTTCATCTTTTTCTTATAAATCCTTGCATTATCTTAAGTTTCATTCATAATTTCCCCAAGCTCATTCAATTGCAATAATCTTTTCTCACCAACATCTTTTAAATTGAAATTAAATTCTTTTATCGTTCAATAAGCTTTATGTTCCAATTCAACTGATAAGTGACAAGTCTTCCCAAAAATTAATCTATATGGGGACATTCCTATAGGTGTCTTATAGTCTGTCCTGTATGCCAAAATGCAATATCTAATCTAATAGACCAATCAATTTTACTAGGATTAACACTCTTTTCCAAAATTCTCTTAATTTCATGATTAGATACTTCTGCTAACCACTAGTCTGGGAATGATAAGTAGTTGCAATTTTATGCATTATATTATATTTTTCCATTAATCTTGCAATTTTTGCATTCCTAAAATGAGATCTCCATCGGTAATGATTACTCTCGACATTCCATATCTTGTAAAAGTATTTTAAATTAAAAATTTTGAAACACTCCGAGCATCACATCGAGGTAAAGCGATTGTTTCAATCCATTTTGAAACGTAATCCACTGCAATCAATATGATATATTTTCGAATGATAGTATAAATGGTACCAAAAAATTCAATCCCCATGCATCAAAAATTTCAATTTCCAAATTAAAATTTAGAGACATTTCATTTTTTTTGAAATATTACTTACTCTCTGACACCATTCACATGTTTTGTTATATTTATTAACATCTCTAAAAAGAGTAGACCAATAAAATCCAGATTGTAAACTTTTATGAACAATTCCATCATTCCCAAAATGACCTCCAAATTTAGAATCATGACATTTTTAGATAATTTTTTGAATTTCTTTATAAGGCACACATTGTCTCATTATTAAATTTTTACATTGTTTGTATAAATAAGAAACATCCCAAAAATATTATTTTGCATCATGAATGAATTTCTTTTCATGTTGTTTTGTCAGTCCATATGGTAAAATACCACCAACTATATAATTTACTATATTAGCATATCACAATATTTCCCATCCTTTTACATCATAAAGTTATTCATCAAAAAAAGTTTCATTAATTTCTCTCCAAATCAAGTATTTCTTCTTGTTCTAGCCAAGATAGATGATAAATAATTTGATTATCAATCCCTTTCCTATCAAATATTACATAATCAAACTCTTTCATATAAAGTACCCATCTAATTAATCATGGTTTAACATCATTCTTTTGCATCAAATATTTAATAGTCAAATGGTTAGTATGTACAACATATTTACTTCAATCAGATATGACCTAAACTTATCAAAGGCATACCCAATAGCTAATAACTTTCTTTCAGTGGTGGTGTTTCATTAAGAGTCTTACTAGCATAGTATATAACTTTAAAAATCTTATCATATCTCTGCCCTAAAACAACTCCAATCACATAATCACTAGTATCACACATTAATTTAAAAGGTTTCTCCCAATTAGGTGAAACTGTTATAAGAGCAGTGATCAATTTTTTCTTTAAATTTTCAAAGGCTTTAAGGCAATCTTGATTAAAGTCAAATTTTGTATCATTCTCTAGAAGTTGGCATAAAGATTTAGTATTTTTTGAAAAGTATTTAATATATCTCCTGTAAAATCTAGCATGTCTTAAAAACACCTAACTCCTCTTATTGTGGTAGGTCGAGGTAGGTTTGATATAAGCTGTATTTTTATAGGATCTACTTCCATGCATTTTTCTGAAATTTAATGTCCAAGCACAATTCCTCCTAAAAACCATAAATTGACATTTTTCCTAGTTCAATATGAGATTAGTCTTTTCACAGCATTCCAAAACTTTTTCTAAATGATTTAGACATATTTCGAATGAAATTCCAAATACTGAAAAATCGTCCATAAAGACTTCAATTCTTTTTTCAATCAAATCACTGAAAATTGACATCATACATCTGTGAAATGTTGCAGGTGAATTACATAATCCAAAGAGCATTTGTCGAAAAGCAAAAGTTTCATAAGGACTAGTAATTGTTATTTTCTCTTGATTCTCTGTAGCAATAGGTGTTTGGTGATAACCAGTATATCTAGCTAGAAAACAAAAATATTTATGCCCAGCTAATCTATCCAACTTCTGGTCCAAAAAGGGTAAAGGAAAATGATTCTTCATGGTGGTAGAACTTAATTTTCTATAATCTATGCTGATTCTCCAACCAGTGACTTGTCTTATTGATATTATTTCATTATGCTCATTTGTCACTACAGTAACACCCCTTTCTCTGAAACACAATATATTGGACAAACCTAAGCACTGTCTAAAATAAGATATATTATTCCAACATCTAACCATTTTAAAATCTCTTTCTTCACAACTTCTTTCATCATAGGATTTAATCTCCTTTGCGGATCAGCTCTTGGTTCATGTTGATCTTCTAATAAGATTCTATGTATACAAACTGAAGGACTGATTCCTTTAATATCAACTAATGTCCATCCAAAATTTTTCTTATATCTTTTTAAAGTTTCCAACAACTATTTTTCTTGTGTATCATATAATTCTGAGGATACTACAACAAGTAATGTAGATAAATCTTCTAAACTTCAAATGTGTAGGAAGCGTTTTTAATTCTAGTTCAAGAGGTTTCTCAATATATGGAATCAAAATTTTGTTACTTTATATAGGGTTTAACATTTCATATTATTCTTGAACATAATCCAAATCCTTATTACTCACTTTCATAGATTCATCTTGAATTTTATCCTCATCTTGATGTTCCATATATTCCTTTTCAAATTCACTTTCAAAAGTCTTCTTGAAATATTCATGGCTTAAATATTCATTAATATCCATTCCGAAGCATTCAATCTCTTACTCTTTTGTAGGGTATCTCATTGATTGTGTAATATTAAATTCAAGTTAGTTATCCTTTCTGCACATCTATTAATGCTCTTCCAATGGCTAAAAATGACCTTCCTAAAATGATAGGAATTTCCTTATCTTCCTCCATATCTAGTATAATAAAGTCCACAGGAAATATAAACTTATCAACTTTTACCAAAACATCTTTATAACCCCTTTAGGATAGGTAATCGAACGATCAACTAATTGAAGAGTCACAGTTGTAGGTGAATTATCTCCTAAGCCCAACCTTCTGAAAATTGATAACCACATAAGATTAATACTGGCTCTTAAGTCACATAACGTTTTTCCATAAAATCATTTGCCAATAGCATAAGGAATTGTAAAACTTCTAGGATCTTTAAGTTTTTCAGGAAGCTTTTTCTGAATTATAGCGCTACACTCTTCATTGAGTGCAACAATCTCATTATCTACAAACTTGCTTTTTTTATTAAGTATATCCTTCATGAACTTCACATTTCTTGGCATTTGTTCCAAAGCATCAACAAATAGAATGTTTATCATTAATTTCCTCAAAATTTCTAAAAATTGATTATCCTTATGTTTCTGCTTCAATTTTTGAGGAAATGGAGGTGGTGATCTTTCTACAATGATTTTCACTGGTTTAATAGGATTTTCTGCTTTAAAATGAAAATTTTCACCAGATTTTTTGTTTTTCACCTCATCTTTTTCAACTTCAACTTCTTGTTGAACTCTGTTCCTGATTATTTTCTACTTCGCAATTGAATAGCTTTAATTTGCTCTTTGTTATAATCTTAAGATTTACTTCAACATTACTAGGAAATGTTCCTGGAAATCTTTTGATAAGTGCGGTAACAATACATCCCAATTGATTTTCCATGTTTCTAATTGCAGCTCCTTGACTTTGTAATTGACTACCCATTTGCAATATCAATTTTTCCATTGATAGCTTTTTCTCCTTACTCTGCAAATTATTAAATCTTGGGGGGGGGGGTGGGTGGGTAATAAGGTTTATAAGCTTGATTCCCTTGATTGTTGTAGTTTCCTAATGGGGTTGCAGTAGTGTTTCTCCATTGCGGATTTACAACATTAGAGTTGTTGTTACTCCAACTAAAATTTGGATGATTCTTCCATCTAGGATTATAATAATTGGCATAAGGGTTATTAGAAAGATTGTTTATTGCATTTAAAGTCTCATAAGAAGATTGAAATTCTATCATTTGTCCCAATGAGTTCTCCTCAAGCACAGGTGCTGTCTGAGAATAATTCATTCAATATTGACCTATCTTTTTTGATATAACAACTATTTGGACATCTAACATATATATAGCATTAGAATCATGAATACTAGCTACTCTTTTTGGATTTACCCTTTCAGAGGGCCATTGAAAATTGTAGCCATCTCCTTAATTAATGAATATGCCTCATTGAATGGTTTTGACATTAATGATCCACCAACAACAAGGTCAATTATCGATCTAAGAGACCCAACCAACCCATTTTATAAAGTTTGAATTATTAACCTTCTGACAACACATGGTGTGGACACTTTCTAAGGAAATCCTTAAATCTTTCCCAAGCTTCATAAATTGATTCCCCTTCAAACTGACAAAAAGATGTGATACCATTTCTAAGCTTAACAGTTTTTGAAGGTCAAAAATATTTTGATAAGAATTTTTGTGATAAATCTTCCCATGTTCTGATAGATTTGGGTGCTAACAAGTTTATGCACATCTTAGCTATATCCCTTAGTGAAAAAGAAAAAAGTTTAAGTCTAACAACATCATTTGATACTCTATCATATTTAAATGTAGCACACAATTCTAGAAAATTAGCAAGGTGTAAATTAAGATTTTCAGTTGGTCCTCCTCCAAATTGATTGTTTTGTATCATTTTGATAATATTAGGTTTAAGCTCAAATGATTGAAAGCTACAACAGGGTTTTCGTATACTTAAATGAATTTCATTTATTGTAGGATTGGCATATTCTCATAAAGGTCTCTGATGATGTTCATTTTCATTTCCAGCATTGTTTAAATTGCAAGCCATTTTGCTAAAATGATCTTTCTCTTTTTGTTGTTTTTTAAATTTTTCTAACATTTATTTCTTGTTCAGAATTGTAAGATACTAAATTTTCAGATCTTACACTACATATAAACAAAACAAGCAAATAATAAAAGAAAAGTAAACACACTTAAATAAGAAATTGTTCAAACAAAACTACAAACAATCTTTTTTATTTTTATTTTTTTGAAATAAAATAAAATAAAAACTAATAATTTCAATTACTTTCCCGGCAACAACGCCAAAAACTTGATCCCGATATTTTTATATGTTAATATTTATGAAGTTGACATCACAACGTGAAGACTTTAATCCCCGACAACGACGCAAAAACTTGATCATGATATTTTTATATGTTAGTATCTATGAAGTTGACACTACTACGTGAAGATTTAATATCCGACAACGGCACAAAAAAATTTGATTTGGGTGACAGATTTAGTGTGAGAATTTTGCAAATATTTTTCAATATTATAAAATTACACACGACAGATATATAATAAATATGTAATATAATCCAAACAAAAATACTTTTTATGAAAATAATTTATTTTTTAAAACACTTTTTAAACAACCAAATCCCCTTTAAAATCAACACAAGTATACGTATCTCTCAAGTAATAAAGGGCTCTAATGGAGTCATAGATATCGATCCCATAGGGAAGTTAGAAAATCTTAAAAGTAAGTTATAAAAATTATTTTATAATCTAAAAATACAAAAAAAATAAAAGTAAAGTAAAGTGAAAATTTTGAAAAGTAACTACTTAAGTGAATACTAATTAAAATGCAGATGTAAGACTATAGAAGTTAAACTAAACTAAATGCTAAACTTTCAAAAGTAAAATTTTGAAAATTAAACAAAGCATCCTTTAACTTTACAATGAGTATGAAGAAATTGAAATCATTTAAAAATATATATAAAAACTATTTTATGCCAAATAGGAGCAATCCTATTCCTTACCCTCTTCCGAGTGCTATAAAGAACATTGACTAATCTAGAGTTTAGACCCTAATTTCGTGGTTAGGCCAGGAGGATACCTGCTGCCACTCCAGAGCTCTCACCACTCCCTCACTCGAGGGCTAACAATCTCACATTAGTTTTCAATTAACTAGACCAAATTGAG